>OY723245.1:1491921-1694534 GCA_963210315.1 Rhynchopus euleeides
TTTAAGAAATGCAGGATTTCTTAAGATTTCTTAATGAAATGATGGACATTATTTCCATATCTCCCAGCATTAAAAATGTCCATCATTCTGAAAAAGATCTTTTAAGATCTTTTTCAGAATGATGGACATTAAAATGCTAGGCATTAAGAAACACGTCTTAAGAAATCAGTAAGAAATCTTTAAGAAATAGCCCTTTCGGCATTACATTAAGACGTCTTAAGAAATTTCGAGATTTCTTAACATTTCTTGCAAGATCTTTGTCATACCATGTAAAAATTCTTGAATTCTTGGAAATTCTTACCAAGAATTCTTAAGAATTCTTAAGAATTTCCAAGAATTTCCAAGAATTCTTGAAGAATTCTTAAGAATTCTTAGGAATTCTTGAAAGGGGCACGCACGAGGTCCCCTGACAGCATACGGATGTACGTTCTTATTGGGAGGTTTTCTGAGGGAGAAGGTGAAAATCACAAAATGACCCCCTCCAGGGCCTTCTTCCAGGGAAAATAGTCACAAAAATGGCCTCAAACCTGTTTCTGGCCAGCTGGGACAGCCATCCATCGCTGCATTTCCGCCTTCTTGGGAGACTGGCTACCGGCTGGCTACCCAGCAACACACCGGGCACATCCAGTCCTTGTCCTCCATCCCCTTGACGAACTCCTCGTTACAGGAGGAGGGAACAAAGGTATCGAGGCACGAAACCGCCGCGCGGTGTCCGCACGAACGACAGTTGAGGCATCCTTCACCCTCGTGCTCAGCATCATACTCCGGGAACACACACTTCGCGACCTCCGGAGCGCAGAGGCTCAGCGAATCCCACTCAATCTCCTTCGCCTTGAAGAGAGAGCGGGTAGACATACTGCGCACAAGCGGTAGTTTTTTGTTTGTGCGCTGGTTCGTTACCTGTGGGGTACATGGGTGAACACGCGCTGCCAACAGTCTTCTTTGCTAGAGACCAGGAGCCTGGTGAGCGCAAAAAAGGCAGCCATCGATCAGCAACTGCCTTTGCAGTTTGAGGAAACCCTCAACCTACCTGAAGAGCACGCTTGTTCGGCACATAAAGCCAGGGATGGAAACTCTACCAACACAGTGTTAGCGAGCGTGGGCATCTTTGTGTGCGATTGAAGCACATGAAAATGTGCGTGAACACGTAGCTCCACTGTTACGGTCTGAGTCTGGGAGCCCTTTCTCGTGGGTGACGTATTGCAAGGAGGGTGGAGGTGTCCATTGGCGCCACCAATATCTCGCCGTTGGGCAAAATCCACGACCTGTTGGAGGCGAGCCCCTTGAGTATACTGGTGTCTCCCATCCCGTCCCAGGACGCCCCAGGCTCAGTCTGGGTGCCGGTACGGAATCTGATCCTGCACCCTCTCGGCACAACCAGGGGGAGGACATTGTGCCCAGATCATTTCCTCCCAGATTACGCCGGTGAAGATCCACCGGAGGCAGGTTTGAACAATTTTGAATGAGTTTTGCCCTGCTCTCAGCAGCCCCACGTGAGAAGGTCCTGTTCTGGGTTATTCTGGCTGCACGTGGTAGGTTGGCAGATCTGGACGATTCACTTCCTTTCTCCTATTCCTTCTACGGTATCCACTTTCCTGCCGGTTCTCGTGCGTCCTGTGCCTTCATCACTGCTGCAGCTGAGGTGAATATATGCATGCCTTTCTCCCGATTGGAGAACAGAAGGACCACGTCTGTGTGGGGATGCTGTAGGCCATGCAGTAGATGATGCATTTGGTTCTTGTGAAGTGGTCTTTCGCAGACTGCTGTTCGAGACCAGCTCGCATACACCGGTCGTGCGGAGGGGTACACTTCCCGGATCCCCTTTTAGGTGCGGCAGTCGAGCTGCCACACGACAGGAACGCTGAAGTCGCTATCGTCCTGCGTGCCCTGGGGCGCAGATGCGGGTGATTTCGTTGCTTGCTACATCATGTATGCATAGGGCGCCCTCTGGGGACCTTCAGGAAGTTCGCCCAGGGTGCTCAGTGCCTGCACGACGGACTCCAGCCGATCGAGTGGGGGTATAATGGGAGATAGTTCGAGAGGGGGTTGGTATCCCGAAAAGCGGGGGTGGCAACCCCCTTTCCGCGGTCTCGAGACAGAGACGGATCAACTGTGTCTGGCCGATCAGGTGCAATCGACTGAATAGTCTTTCATCTTCGACGGATATGAGTCAACGTGGATGCCAAGATACACAGCCTCTGGAACGTTGGGTAGTCCTTTCCACAGTCACGAACAGGGAAGTCGAGCAGGACATCGGGAGAGGAGTCGCATGTCTTCCGACACAGAGTGACCATGACGCCCGTTCAGGATCAGCCATTATTCGAGAAGAATGGCCGTCTCCTGCACGGTGGACGCAAGCGGTGGTCGGGCAACCCTTGTCGGGAGTCTCGCCGGAGTTTTTGGTGCTAGCGGGAGTCCATTTTCCCCCTACTTTAGGCTAAAGACTCCCACTCCCTGACTAATATAGAATACCAGCCGTACGAAAATTCTGCGTACGCGTACGCAGCGCGGTTTTCAGAAAGTGCGTACGGCATACGCGTACGCGGACCGTACGGCCGTACGCTGCCACCACTGCACTAGGGTGGCTGGAGTCCACCGTGTGTGCTACATTTTGCCGCACGGACGCGCCGTCCTTGCACGCGTGCGCCGTACGCACTTCTGGAAAACACGATGCGTGCGCCACCACTGCAAACCCTTATTAACGGTAAGTTATTTTACCGAAAAAATAACGGTATTACCGTTACTGGTAACGCAATAACGCCCGATGTATGACTTTTGTGATGATTTTTTGGGGTCCTAAAAAATGTACCTCAGTTTCGTACCTTGCCTTTGTACCTGAACCACTCCCGACCGCATTATTTCGTTCTTTGCCTTTTCTGCGGTGGTTCTGGCTCAGGTGGCACGCATGTTGCCTTCCCCAGTGCCTCGGCAAGGTCTTTCTTGACCTGATTAGTGGGAATGTTGTGTTGTTGCGTCAGCAGAATGAGTTCAGCCACCTTCTGGGTGTAGTACTTCGATCGCATATGGGTCATTGTGAGTACTTCGTACGCCTGGGAGGCTGCATCGGCATTAGTAGGCAGCGTTGTAGATGCCTTTGCTTCGTCGATCTTAGCCTGTGAAGGCACGATTGGGATATTGTACGCCCTGAGAGCCGAAGTGGTTATGATTGTGCTGTGTAATTTGCGCCCCGCAGGATATGCACACCACGCAGTCTCGACAACACGTATGAGAGTGTACCATGTGGGGACTCAACAAGGTCATTGGATCGGCATCTGCCTGCCGACTCAGCCCCCACACAGTGCGACCGCAAGGTCGCCAGGGATGTCTCAACGCCAGGGGAATACCCTCCCCTGGCGTTGTACAACCCTACTCTCAACCCTCGGGTCCTCTCCTGGAGGCGGTGGTGGCGGGCCCGCAACGCTTCGTACTTCCGGTACAGACTGAGGTAGTCTGCCCGGCTGACCCGCTCATTGCTTCCTAGATCATCTGCTGCTCTGGAGCTGCCATCCCTCTCACTGCCCACATCAGTTGGTGTGGGGGTAGGAGCAGGAGGAGTGGGAGGAGTAGGAGTGCAGGTGACATCTTTCTTGGCTAGCAAGGAACGCCGCTTTTCCCGCACGTGCGTGCAGTTGATGCACCACTGCATATATCTGTCGTCACCACGTCCCACTCGCTCTCCTATGTACCCAGCCCGACGGAGCGCCCGAAATAATGTCGCCTCACCGATGTCGTGTGCCGTTTTCTTTTTACGCAGGTCTGCCACAACGCTCTCTGCCGAGACCCCGCACATCTCCCGTTTGGCGAGCGTCTTTCGAGCAAGGTACTCCTCTGCAGCAGCATCTGACACCTCTGCGAGGCCCTGGGCACGCGGCATGTGTTGCTCGGCGTGCTGAGTGAGCGTAGTGACACCCTTCCCTTGCAAAGAACGAAATAATGCGGTCGGGAGTGGTTCAGGTACAAAGGCAAGGTACGAAACTGAGGTACATTTTTTAGGACCCCAAAAAATCATCACAAAAGTGCGTATCAGGTGTCACAAGTGGGCCCCAGACAGTTTCCGGGGGGGTATGGGTCGGATTTTCGGGTCAGATCAGGTATTAGGGCGGCTCTGATGGTATGTCGAAAATTTTGGTTTTGTACGGGCTTATGACCCCCCCTAGGGGGGGGGGGGTGTGGGGCGTCACACTTTTGGGAGGGACACACCGCGAAAATCCCACAGAACCCCCCCCTCCCATACCGTAGGGTCGAACGATTTTCATAATTATTCGTTCAGTCTTTCTTCTTCTCTCCGTATTTTGTTTCTTCTCGAAGGTGCTACCCTATGTTTCGTTCCCTTTTGTTTTTTTTCTTCTCAAATCAGCGAAGGAAAAACATAATAACGGCGGCAGTGCATTCGGCTGCCCAACCAACCCTCCCCACCCCCCCCCCCCCTTCTCCCCAACTCCACCTTGGAAGTGGAAGAGGTTTGCAGCTCACAACTGGGTTATTTTTTCATTGGCACCTATGGCCCCACCAGCCATGGCGCAAGAGACGAATGAATCAGAGCAACATCAGGGGATGCGTGCGGCACCCTCTCTCTCTGCAGGGTCATTATTTCTTTTTGCTCGGGGTTTTTTTTCGATGAGGTTGTTCCCCTTCACCGCAGCACGGCCGCACCACGGAAGACCTTTTGGAGGGACCACGTCCTGCTGGAGGATTTGCTGCTGGATTGAGACACCATGACACTCTCCGACAGAGATGCGCACCTCCCCAGATGCAGGGGGGGGAGCGCGCTGCGGTGCGACATCTCCGACTCGTCATCATCGAGAGACGACTTCGGCGTGTGGAGCGCGGAGGCGAAGCTGGAGGTGCAGGGGTCCGAGGAAGTGGCGTCGTCATACATCGACGCCACGTCATCCTCAGCCACCAGCAGCGGCAGCAACGGCGGGAGCGATGTAATGTCCGCGCTGCCCGACTGGCGCAACTTCTCCACCACCCGCTCCAAGGCACCCAGGGGAAGGTATTCACCAGACGCCTTTGCAAACTCCTCCGCATGCCTCTCCAACAGCAGGGAGATGTTGCGCCTGCTGTCAGCGCTGGACAGCCGCTCCTCCATCGCAACGATGTGGTCGGCAGCTGCCTGGGGGTCGTGCTCTGTGGCGATCATCGCGACGCCTGCCGTCAGCGATGCGAGCTCCGAGGGGCTGAGCTGTGCGTACAGCGGGTGCAACACCGACGCCGACATAAACCCCTCCGCACAGCGGAAGAAGCTCCTGTTGGGGAGGTAGGGCACGCCGCGCTTCTCCCGCGAGTTGTACAGCAGGAAGTTGCGCGACACATCGGGTGTGCACAGCAGCTCGCACCCAGGGGTGATGCCCATGTCCGACGCGGTGGTCTCCTCGGCACAGCCGTATGCCGCGACGATAAACCTCGCTGTGTACACACCGCATGCGTTCTTCTCCAGGAGGTAAAGCGACAGGCTGTCCATCACGGTGCTCACATCAAACTTCGCTGCAACAGAGGCGAACAGCACGCGGACCGGTGTCTCGGGCTTCACCTTGAAGCCGGCAACCTCCAACCCGCTGGCAGGGACATGCCCGTTGGGGCGCTCCCCGGTGTAGGCCACGGTGGTGGATGCGGCGGGGACAGCCTCAGCCGTAGGCTCGGGGGCCACCTCACCGCATGCCGCGAAGAGGCTGCGGACGAAGTCCGTCGCGTCGGGGGCAGACACGCCGTGCAACATCTGGTTGATGACACGGCGCTCCATCGCAAGGAAGTCGGCAACGGAGAAGCGGAGCTTCGCCACCTTGAGCAGCTGGTAGGGCTGGCTGCAGGTGGACTCGGTATTCTTCGCCACGACGTAGAGGCAGGTGAGCCCGAGCAGGGCGACGTCAGGCCCGACACGGCATGTCGGGCTCCCGCAGATCTGGTCGAGCATACGCACAGCACGGTGGAGGCACTTCTCGCTGTAGCGGAAGTGTGCCTGCACGTGCCGCATCAGCGCCACGACATCGGCCCTAGCAGAGGCACTGCTAACCGTCGGGATGACGCCCTGCGCGAACCTGTCCTCCTCCCCCACCATGCGCGCCCAGTTGGCCTGGCCCACAGTCCCCTTCCGGACCACAGTGCACCTGCAGTGGTCACCCTCCATCGCCGTGCTGTTCATGTTAGCGAACATCCAAGGCAGCCCGGGGCTGGGAATCTGCAGTGCACCCTCTCCGCCAACCCAGGAGGGTTACGTGTGTAGGGGTGTTGAGTGAGATAAGTGCGTGTGGGTGAGTGTATGGGAGGGTAACAGGGGAACGTGCAAACAAATCAGAAAGAAGGGTGAACGAAAATAAAGGCACGGGGGGTGATGGGGGGGTAGGAGGCACGCAACGCACCTCTCTGAAAGAATGTGGGGGGAGGGTGAAAAGCCCTCTTTCGACTTTTTGTCAGGTTCTGGTTCTTTCAGATATCAGGTAAGATGAGCGTGTGTGGTTGTTGTGTGTGGGAAATGTTTTTGTCGCTGTTGCAACACAAAGAAACAAGTGGGAAGGGTGGGGGGGGGTGGGGGAAGGGGGAGTGCCACTTGGGCAAGTTACCTGCAGATGACGGTGTGTGTGTACAGTGGAGATCACATCAAGAGCAAGTTATCGGTGTGTGTCTACACTAATATAGAAAGATTCACGTGTGTGTGTGTGTGGTGACCACGTTTTGTGTGGGGAGATCCTGCGCGGATCATTGCCCACCCCCGCCCATTTCTACGTCACAGCGGAGGCCCCACTCGGGTTAGAGTGTGGGGCCAACTCAGTGCCACTCCGGGGAGGAGGGCGTGCAGCATAGCCGGCGTGGTGTGCTTGGCAGCAATGTGGTAGTGTTTTGCCATCGCTGTAGCAGTCACCGCATCGGTCCATGCTGTGGCGTTTGCAGAAGCCCATAGTGACCGGGAGCCCGTCCCCCTCCTTGTGGTGGTTGCGGCAGCACACCTCCTCCGGGAGGCGCCGCTTCTGGCATGCCGAGCAACGGGGCTTCCAATGCAACTTGCAGGCAAGCACCTTTGCGTTCCTCCTGGCACCAGGGGGAGCAGTTCGGGGGGCAGCGCCCCTCCGCTCCCATGGGCGCCCTACCCGGCTGTTGGCCTGCCGACCACGCGCCGCCCACTGCTGGGCCGATTGCTGCCAACCCTCAGGGTAGTGCGGCTGCGGAGCGAAGGTAGCGGCCCACGCCATTCCGCGATCATGGAACACTGTATCCGTCCGGCTGGGGGCTGGCACAGCCAGGTGCGCTTGGAGGCTGCGCATCACCGACTCAGTGGCAGGGTTCAGCTGGGCCCTCCTCGACAGGCCCGCCGCCACAGATCCACCGATCGCCGTGAGGACTGTTGAGTTGGCAGCATGGCCGCAATGCCAGGGCCCAGTGCCTACTTTCGTCACCATGCTGCAGAGCCCCTTCAGCGAGGCAGCCTTCCCCAGGATACTGCTCTGGAACACCGTGAGGTCCTGCTGGAGCTGCTGCCGTGAGGCCCCCAGCCTTTCAGCCTCGTCCATCGCGGCGTTACTGAGGGCATCAGCATCTGTGTTGGATTCCCTCTTCACATGCTCGTATGTGAGAGTGAACCTCGGTTGGAGGTCCGCAGCTAGCCGGGACGTGCTGAGGAACAGAGGACGGAGGGCGGCATCCCGGCACAATGAGTCCCCTTGGAGCTGGCGCAGCACCACCTGGGAGTCGCCCCGCACTGTGACTGGGCCCTCAGGGGCATCACCCCTCTCGAGGAGGCGCAGACCTGCACGGAGCGCCTCGTACTCAGCAATGTTGTTGCTACGCACGTTCAGCAGCGGGAGTACTTTCTCTGAAACCTTGCAACCGTCTTGGTATAGCACCGCCCCTGCCCCCGCCACGGCGAAGGGGGTGCCATTGTCGCGCGCACCACCGTCAAAGTACAGGGTGAGCCCTGGGGCTGTGTCTGCAGGGATGCGCGAGCGGGCCTCCCTCGCGCCCTTCCTATTCGGGTCCACGTGGGCGGGGGGGCGGATGCGGCGCGTCACGGTGTCTGGGAGGGTAAGGCCAGTTGATAGCTCGAAGTCCACGGCCAGCTCCATCAGGGTCACAGTATGCTCACTCCCCTGCGGTCCCCACTTTAGGCCCCTTAGCCAGTCGCAGAGGGCCACCCACATGCCTGGGGGCCGCTTGTGTGTGTGTGTGTGTGTGCGCGTGGCAAAGTGTCTGAACGCACGGTAGAAGGAGGGGCCCAAAAAAACCCCACAGCATGACACCACCAAACCTCAGAGTAACTATGACTATTAATGTTTGCAGACCCTTCATCGCAGTGCTAAAGGAAACATGAGTTGTCATCATGGGGTTTATTGGCAGATCTTGTGTGGTTTCGGTGGAGCTGTTTGGTTGGAGTCGGCGCGGAGAATGCGTAGCAGCACCCTTTTTGAGGAGAGGGTCCCCGGTGCCTGCATGCGTCCTGTCGTCCTGCGGCTGCTTGGTGATCACGACCCTCAGAGTAACTATGACTATTGATGTTTGCAGACCCTTCATCGCAGTGCTAAAGGAAAACATGAGTTGTCATCACAGGAGCGAGTTGGGTCACTTCCACTTGCCGCCGTCGGCACAACTTCGCGGTGAACCAAACAGAGACAGAGCAAAACCACACCCCCGTGCTGCGGTAGTCTCAACAATCTGGAGAGGGGCACCGCTTCGGAACTCCCTCCGCTGTGCCTGCAGATCCCCGCAACAGCCCTGCCCTCAGAGTAACTATGACTGTTGGTGTTTGCAGACCCTTCATCGCAGCGCTGGAAGGAAAACATGTATTGTCATCATGGGACTACTGTTAGGAGGAACAGCTGCCGGCACCCGATACATCCGGCTTGGACAACCTGCTCTCGTTGGAATCGAAAGCTTCTTTGAGGCAGGGTGCGGTGCGGTGCCGGCCCTCGAAAGCAATGACCCGGGCAGCCATATATATGTACAGGTGTTTGACCGCCACCACCCCCTCTCACAACAATGAGCACAACCAGTACAACCAGCACAGGCAGCAGCACCCGAAGCGAGCCTGCGCACAAGCGCGCGAGGCTCGGGACGGAGGGGGGTTTGATCGTCGAGAGTGAATGGAAAAGTGAATCTCCCAGCACCTTCTCGCAAGGGGGGCGGAAGGGGAGGGGGCGGCGGTGGCGGAGGAGCCGCAGGGGGCAGTTTGTGACATAACACTGCCCTCAGAGTAACTATGACTATTGATGTTTGCAGACCCTTCATCGCAGTGCTAAAGGAAAACATGGGTTGTCATCACGGGTGAATCACATGGGAGTGGGTGCCCAGCAAGCCCAACCCCATCCCACCAGCAGGAGGAAGCAACCCAGCATGGGGTGTCACCTCAACCGGGGATTAACAACCGAGAGTGGGGCGGGAGGCGACAGGGGTGGGGGGGGGGGGGGGGACAGGGGGCCCATGCATCAGTTACCTGTTTAGTGCGTTCAGAATGTCTACTCTACAGTGCCTGCTGAGGTGCGGTGTGACAGCCAGCAGGGGATGGGGAGGGGGGGGTGGGGGGAGAGGGGGGGGGGGGACAAAACAACAAATTCGACACCCCACTCCATCCCTCCCTCCATCCCCCAGCCGCCACTTCCCCGCGCTCCCACACACAAACACACTCAGGAGGAGAGAGGGATACACGGGCAGGATGTCACAGGCCGACCTCCACGGGGTCTCCTCCGGGAACACCGGCTCCCAGGCCGGTGGCCAACAGGCCGCCCCCCTGCCCCCCCTCGAATTCACGGAACCTCGCAGATACGAGCTCCAACCCCTTCCCCCCCTCTATGGTGCCGCCCACGTGCGCACCATTCTCGACCACCTCCGGTGGGAGGCGGCGCTGGACAGCCTGGAGGGCGGCGTCGCCGTCCTCGCTGCCGAGCAACCCCCCACCCACGGCACCCCCCCCACATGGACTCTAGTAGTCAACGGGAAGGAGGTGGTCCTGACGGACACGCTGCTCCTCGAGGAGCAGAAGCAGAGGGAGGCGGCCGCGAAGAAGCAGGCCGAGGAGGTGCTCCGCCTGAAGCGGCGCTATGAGAGCGTCCGCGACAGGCTCCAGGAGGAGCGCGCCACGGCCGCGAAGGCGGGAAGGTCTGCGAAGTCGCAGGCCAGCGGCACGGTTGGGCGGACCGGGCGTGGTGGCGGAGCAGCAGCGGCGGCGAAGCAGCAGGCGCAGCAGGCACAGCAGAGAGCTGCCCAGCTCCAGAAGGATCTGGAGAAGCTCGCCGGGCGCCTGCGGGAGCTCGGGCATGACCCCGCACCTGCCGCCGCCGACTCCGCCACGCAGGGCGACGGCGCGGCTTGTCAAGCCGAGCTGCAGGGCCTGCGCCGCCTCCTGCAGGACCAGGACGGCCACCGCAAGCGGCTGGAGGCCCAGCTGCTGACCCAGCAGGCACGGCAGGGCGAGCTGGGGCAGCGGATGGAGGCGATGCAGGGGCACCCGGGCCTGTCAGAGCAGTGGCTCGAAGACCGCCTGCGCCGCCAGGGGGAGCAGCACGCCGAGCAGGTGGCGCTGCTCGAGGCCCGGCTGGACAGCCACGCCCAGCAGCACGAGCTGCAGATGCAGCGCATGGGGGACCGCCTCGGCCGCCAGGAGGAGCAGCTGCAGGCGCAAGGGGCCCTGCTGAAGAGCCTCCAGGAGCGCCCCACCACCACACCCCCCACCACTACAGCCACTACGTCCACACTGAAAACGGAGCGTGAACTAAAGGAGCACAAGGCCCAGCTCCTGGAGGTCGCGAAGCACCAGCAGTCGATGGGCGTGACGGTCTCCCGCCTCCGCGAGCATGTCGGAGGGCTGGGCAAGGCGGTGGGTGAGGCAGCAGCGAGCACGGATCTGCAGAAGCTGGCTGCTGGGCTCACCGCCTTGGAGGGGCAAGGCCGCGCGCATGCGACGGATCTGACTGCGTCGCGCAAGGGCTGGGAGGCCAGCCACAAGGCCCTCGAGGCCGACATGCAGGGCCAGCTTGCGCAGCGGGACCTCAAGCACCGGGCGCTTGAGGAGCGCCTCAGCGGCGCTTGCAAGGCCATGCTGAGCCTGCAAGCCGCGGAGGCGAGCGAGCAGACGCCCCTCTCCCACCACCAGGCGCAGCAGCTCCAGGCGGAGGTGGACGCGGTCAGGGCCGACCTGGAGGCGCAGCGCGGGCAGGAGCAGCAGCGCCTGGACGCGGCGGTGGCGGAGCTCCGCAGGGCGTGGGAGGCGCAGCAGGGGGAAGCCGCGGTGGGCGAGCTGCGGCGGCAGACGGAGCGCCTGGGGGTCACGGTGCGCGACCTGCGGGCCTCCTGCGAGGCTGACCGCAAGGACGCCACGGCCGCCCAGCAGCAGTCGGAGCGGGCGACCGGGGAGCAGGTGGCCCGCCTCCAGAGCCGCCTGGATGAGGTGTGTGGGGAGCTGCGGGGGACCTGCGAGGCGCAGATGGCGCGGCACGGGGCCCAGCAGCTCAAGGCCCTTGCCGAGAAGGCAACCCAGCTCGACACTACCCTTCGAGCTGACCTCCAACAGGCAGGGAAGGAGGAGGGCGAGAGGGTGCAGCGCCAGCTGACGCAGCAGGCCAGCGAGCTCGGGCAGAGCTGGCAGGGCCTGCTAGAGGGGGTGCGCGACGCGGAGGAGCAGCGCAAGCTGCAACACCAGGAGATGCTCATCTCCGTGAGGCGGGAGCTGAGCGCTGCCACAAAGGGGCTGGGTGCGTCCAAGGGGGCGAAGGGCAAACCGCCGGCGGGGCCCACGGCCGGGCCGGCTGCGGATGCCCTGCCAGCACCCACAAAACCCGCCCGCTCCTCCCCCAGCACCACCACCACCACCACCTCTGCCACCTCCGCCGCCTCTGACTCCTCCGCCCCTGCCCCGCCCAGTGATTCGAGCAGTAAACCCGTGACACCTATGGCACCCGGGGCACCAACAACGTCGAGCGCCGCCCCGACCCCAGCGCAGCCAGCAGCAGTGCCGCCGGCAGCACCGGCGCCGCCTGCCCAGCCTGCCCCGCCGGCCCCACCCCTCCTCGAAGCCCTGACGCCCA
The DNA here is from genome assembly GCA_963210315.1 of Rhynchopus euleeides. Lineage (NCBI taxonomy): Eukaryota > Euglenozoa > Diplonemea > Diplonemida > Diplonemidae > Rhynchopus > Rhynchopus euleeides. The sequence continues at coordinate 1,503,930 of OY723245.1, forward strand.
CGGCAGTTGGCGGGGATGAGGCCCCACCCTGTAGGGTGCCGGGAGCCAGCAGGAACGGGAGGACCAGGCAGGCCTCCATCACGGCGTACCTGAAGCCTCGTTCCAACCGCCTTACCCCCTACCCGCAGAAGCCGGATGAGGAATAGGGGGGCGGGCGCTCCGGCCAGCGGGGGGGACCCGCGCAGGAGATTAACGTTCCCCCTGGCCGGGGTGCCGACCACGTCTGGGGACAAATCACGTTCGCCGTCGGGCCCCCAGCCGCACCCCACCCCGAGAAACAGGAGGTCTCGGGGCGTATACAAACACCTCCACACACCCCAAGTAGAACCCCAACCCCAACATCACCCCCAACCCCACCTAGACCCAGCCGAGCCGCTGTACGGGCAGGAGATACCCGGGCAACGGCCCCGTGCTGGGACCCCGTAGATTTGGCGACAGGGGCAGGAGAACCCCGGCGCCTCCGTGGGGGGGGACAGGAGTACTCCCCCTCCACCATAGAGCAAGACGAGCAGTGGTTGACGCATGCTGCAAGGAGACTGATGGCGCTCCGGGTACCAGTGCCGAAGGACGGCAACTGCCAGTACGCCGGCCTTGCAGAGCAGTGCGCGGAGTGGACAGCAGGCGGGTTGCGTGCAGCGGTGGCGTCGTCCATGCGGCAAAACGCAGAGCGCAGGGCCTCGTACGTGCCCGACCACGATGACCCGCAGGCCCCTACATCCTACGACGACTACGTCGAGAAGCAGACGCGCCCGGGGACATACGGAGACGCGGCTACCCTCCGGGTTGCGGCAGAAGTTCTGGATGCCCAGGTGTGGCTGCTCGCCTCCAACAGCAAGCAATGCATGACCCGGTGTGGGGAGGGAGCCAAGGTGCTGGGCCTTACGTGGAGGCCCTTCCACTACGATGTGCTCCGTTTCCCCCTTAGCCTGGCCCGGGAGCTAGCTGTGACGCCGACGAACCAGTGGGACATCCCTGCAGCCCTTCCTATGCCCACCCCGGCCACAGCGGACGGGACGCGAGTGCCTACGCCCGTCCAGGGGTCCACAGCGTCACCGCCCCCGCGGCGATTGCGGCATCCTGCATATCAACTAACAACACCGGGAGTGATCAGGCTGGCGACAGCGAACGTAACGTCACTGCAGACGCACCTAGGCGACGTGGCGGGCCTGAAGGCGGATGTTGTGGCCCTGCAGGAAACCCGAGTCCCGGACCCGAGCAAGGGCACGCACAACGGCTACTTCGCAGCCCACGGCTGGGCTATGCACTGGGGCAAGGGCATGCCCAGGGTCGCAGGCGCGAACGGCCGCGAACAAACAAGGCCCGGAGGTGTGGCTGTCATGGCGAAGGAGGGCCTTGTCGCGCAAGTGGTGCAGCCGAAGACCGCGCAGGAGCAGAAGTTGTACGACAGTACCCGCATGGTGCACGTAGTGCTAGCGATTGGAGACGGGAAAACGGCGCTTCATATCCTGAGCGTGTACGGCCACTCGGGGACCGAAGTGGGTGAGCAGCGGGAAGCCCTCCTGCAAGAGACGCTCGACCTCGCAGCTGGGTTGGGGCAGGTGCCCGTGCTACTGATGGGGGACCTCAACACCAACCCGGAAACCAGCGCCACGCTGTCCCAGGCGTGCCGGGTGGGCGGCTGGGTCGACGTGGCGACGACGCATGCGGAGCTCGCACAACAGAGCGTGCAGAACACGTGCTGGGCGTCGGAGAACGGCACTCGGCTGGACATCTGCCTGATGAACTCCTGCGCAGCGCCGGCCCTGCGTCGCGTTGAGGTGGCGAAGCGGGGGGACTACGACATACCCACGCACTGCCCGCTTTTTGTAGACCTAGACCTCACTGCCTTCCGCCGCCCCAAAAAGATCTGCATTCTTCCCACCCCTTTCCCTGCGGGTAAGCCCAAGCTGGGAGACGCTGCGGCGAGAGGGATAATGCAGGACGTGCTTGCAGAGGGGGAACTGCGCCACGGAGCAACGGCCGCGCAGCTCCTCCACCGAGCCTCCACCTGCGGCGAGCGTTTCCTAAAGCGTGTCCATGTAGGCCACCTGGAGAGGCAGGAAGCGGCCTACACAGGCAGAGCGGAGGGCTACCACATGCAGTGGTCGCGGGCGGCCACCAAGCACCACCCCGCCTCTGCACGGGGGGCCGGTGACACGAACACCCGGGCGAAGGACGGACTGTTGGGGAACCTCCGATGCCTCGTCCAAGAGGGTCTCAAGCGACTGCAAGCCGATGCACCGTACGGCCTCACGAATGGGGAGAAGCACGCCTGGAACGCCGCAAAGAAACGCCTGAGGGAGGGGGGCCTCCCCCAGGGGCTGCAAGCAGCGCTGACGAACACAACCTCGCAGTTGCCGGACCTGGAGATCCTGGAGCAGGCCCTCATTGCCTTGGAGGGGTCGCAGAGGGGCATGTTCGACAGGCTCCGCGACGCGAGGATCCGCACGTGGAAGGCGAGGATGCAGAAAGCTTGGACATACGAGGCAGGGCAGGTGTTCGCGTACCTCGCAGATCGCTTCTGCGCTCCAGCCACCTTCATGCGGCGCGAAGACGGCTCTTTCACGGCCTGCCCCAAGGAGGCGGACGAGCTGCTGAGGAGCGACACGGCGTGGGGAGGGTACTTCCGTAAGTACGCAACGACGCCAGAGCCCCGGTGGGACACCTTCCGCCAAAAGTACCTCCGCTTTCTCCCCGAGGTGGCTGACATGGAGTGCAAGACCATCACGGCAGAAGACGTTGGGAAGGCCTTGGCCAAGATGTCCACGTCCACCTCGCCGGGCCTGCACGGTTGGCGGGTCCACGAACTGAGACAACTCCCGCACGAACTCCTCAGGCTCTTCGCGGAGGTGTTCAACGAAGTTGAACGGTCGGGCGAGTGGCCGGAGCAGCTGATGCACGCCATGATCTGCCTCATCCCCAAGCCTGGCAGCTCAGGAGAGCCACTGTCGCAGCGCCCCATCAGTATCACCCCCGTGCTGTACAGAGTGTGGGCAGCTATCCGGGTGAAACCGGCACTGAAGTGGTTGGAGATCATCGCGCCCGAAGACCTGCACGGCTGCCGGCCTGGCCACGGTGCGGAGGACCTCATCTGGCACCTGGCGGCACGTATTGAAGAAGCCCACCTCACAGGGCGACCGCTGCACGGAGTCGCCCTCGACTTCAAGAAGTGCTTCGACACGGTGCCAATCGACCTCACCTTCCGCCTGGCTGCGGAGCTCGGTTTCGACGCCCGTGTCCTGCGCACCCTGCGAGCAGCGTACAGGACGATGCAGCGGCACTTCCGGGCGAGCGGCACCATCGGGGAAGGCTTCCTGCCAACTAACGGCATCATGCAGGGTTGCCCCATCAGTGTCGTGCTGATTAACGTGCTGGTGGGTGTGTGGATGAGGATGGTCGAGCACCGGCAGGACACAAGGGCGCTGTCTTTCGTTGACGACGTATACGCCACAGCCCCCAGCCCGGAGATCCTGCAAGACGTTGTAGACGACTCTGCGGGTTTCTCCCACGACACCGGGATGGCTATTTGTGCAGAAATCAAGTCTCACGTTTTCTCGACATCCCCCGGGCCGCTCCGGATTATGTACCGGGCAAGGGATGGCGAGGCCACTCCCCTCCGGCAGCGCAACAGCTTCGACTGTCTCGGGGCCATGCTACACGCGCGCCTGATCAGGGAAGGGCGCACAGCGCCCCAGTCCGAGCGCATCGCCCGCCGGAAGGAAGGTGCGCAGCAGAACCTCCGCAGAACCTCAGCGCTGCCCCTGCCGGTGCAATGGAAAGGGCAGGCGGCGGCGATGACGGCAGGGGCTCGACTATATTACGATGCCCTCGTAACTCGTTGGGACAGCAAGGACATCAGGCGATGGAGGGGCCTCTTCGTCGCCGCGCTCTGGTCTGGCCCACCTCGCAGAGCACAGGAGATTGTGCTGTGTGTCCTCCATCAGGCGCACCGGGTGGACCCCGCTGTCGCCCCCCCCTACCGGCAGATCACCACATGGGCCAAGCAGATCAAAAAGTGGAGTCACAGCAGGGTGCTGTCCGAGGCAGCCTGGGGGAGTAGAGAGAGGCTTGAGGGGACAGGCCCCTTCGCGCTTTTCTGGGCCGCCCTGCAGGGGATTGAATGGCGCTGGAGTGCTGCGACCACCCTGGCTTACACTGACGAAGCTGGTCGCGATGTCACCTTCGACCCTGTTGCTGCAACACCGAGCGCCTGGGCTATCTTTGCACACGACCTCCGCCAATCCCTGCGTAACGCAACGGCGAAGAAGCTGGCCGAACGCAGAGACGACTTCCAAGGAGCAGAGCACGGCATTGACGGGAGGGTGACACGTTGCGTCCTGGAGGGAGAGGGCGCTGCAATCACGGGGTACCAGCGAGGCCTCCTCCGCTCCGTTGTTGCAGGGGCGGTGCCTGCTCGTGGGCGCACAGGTCTGGGGGAGGTGTGCCGATACTGCACATCTGGGACCCCGGAGACGGTATCACACCTGTGGTGGGACTGCGCGGCATGGGAGCCAGTCCGCCAGAAGCACCCCATAGCAGCGAGGGACCGGACGGCCTGGCCGGCATGCCTGGCCCAGTGCGGGGTGGCGCCCATTTACAGATACAGCGTCCCGGGGAACGAGCAGCCGCTGCCCATGTCCTTTGCGGACAGGATCACCACCGTGGCACAGCTCCACCGCTACTTCATCGCAGTCCTGGCGGCGCGACAGGAGAAGGACGGGCTGCTCGACCGCTCTGTGCGCCATCACCGTACTACCGTCTACCCCTGGGAGTGGAGCACCCCTAACCCCGAGAGTGCCTCCATCCCTGCACTGGCGCCTTCCGAAGTCAAGCAGACGTGGGGCAAGCGGCCCCCAGGCATGTGGGTGGCCCTCTGCGACTGGCTAAGGGGCCTAAAGTGGGGACCGCAGGGGAGTGAGCATACTGTGACCCTGATGGAGCTGGCCGTGGACTTCGAGCTATCAACTGGCCTTACCCTCCCAGACACCGTGACGCGCCGCATCCGCCCCCCCGCCCACGTGGACCCGAATAGGAAGGGCGCGAGGGAGGCCCGCTCGCGCATCCCTGCAGACACAGCCCCAGGGCTCACCCTGTACTTTGACGGTGGTGCGCGCGACAATGGCACCCCCTTCGCCGTGGCGGGGGCAGGGGCGGTGCTATACCAAGACGGTTGCAAGGTTTCAGAGAAAGTACTCCCGCTGCTGAACGTGCGTAGCAACAACATTGCTGAGTACGAGGCGCTCCGTGCAGGTCTGCGCCTCCTCGAGAGGGGTGATGCCCCTGAGGGCCCAGTCACAGTGCGGGGCGACTCCCAGGTGGTGCTGCGCCAGCTCCAAGGGGACTCATTGTGCCGGGATGCCGCCCTCCGTCCTCTGTTCCTCAGCACGTCCCGGCTAGCTGCGGACCTCCAACCGAGGTTCACTCTCACATACGAGCATGTGAAGAGGGAATCCAACACAGATGCTGATGCCCTCAGTAACGCCGCGATGGACGAGGCTGAAAGGCTGGGGGCCTCACGGCAGCAGCTCCAGCAGGACCTCACGGTGTTCCAGAGCAGTATCCTGGGGAAGGCTGCCTCGCTGAAGGGGCTCTGCAGCATGGTGACGAAAGTAGGCACTGGGCCCTGGCATTGCGGCCATGCTGCCAACTCAACAGTCCTCACGGCGATCGGTGGATCTGTGGCGGCGGGCCTGTCGAGGAGGGCCCAGCTGAACCCTGCCACTGAGTCGGTGATGCGCAGCCTCCAAGCGCACCTGGCTGTGCCAGCCCCCAGCCGGACGGATACAGTGTTCCATGATCGCGGAATGGCGTGGGCCGCTACCTTCGCTCCGCAGCCGCACTACCCTGAGGGTTGGCAGCAATCGGCCCAGCAGTGGGCGGCGCGTGGTCGGCAGGCCAACAGCCGGGTAGGGCGCCCATGGGAGCGGAGGGGCGCTGCCCCCCGAACTGCTCCCCCTGGTGCCAGGAGGAACGCAAAGGTGCTTGCCTGCAAGTTGCATTGGAAGCCCCGTTGCTCGGCATGCCAGAAGCGGCGCCTCCCGGAGGAGGTGTGCTGCCGCAACCACCACAAGGAGGGGGACGGGCTCCCGGTCACTATGGGCTTCTGCAAACGCCACAGCATGGACCGATGCGGTGACTGCTACAGCGATGGCAAAACACTACCACATTGCTGCCAAGCACACCACGCCGGCTATGCTGCACGCCCTCCTCCCCGGAGTGGCACTGAGTTGGCCCCACACTCTAACCCGAGTGGGGCCTCCGCTGTGACGTAGAAATGGGCGGGGGTGGGCAATGATCCGCGCAGGATCTCCCCACACAAAACGTGGTCACCACACAAACACACTCACCCTTTCCCACCGCGCAGGATGGGAGCAAGGCCAAGTCCTACAGTTTCAGGTTCCCACAACCTTACTCTCAACAGCGATTCGCATCACCTGGTGTAGAGGCTTGCACAACGGGTGCTGCGTGTTTGCATTGCCACACACACACTCTCTCTCTCCCTCTCTTCTCTCCTTGTTGGGTTTTCCAAGAGAGAGAGAGGGCGAGCGAGACAGAGAGACAGAGACATACGAAACTATGCGTCTGCAAATCAGTAAGGGGAGAGAAGAACCAGCGGGTACTCGTCGATCGGAGAACACCCCAGACAAACAGAAAGATACAGTGCGGCCACAGAGAGAGAAGAGCGAAGAAGGGGACAGACGAAGAGGCGCCAAAAAAAAATTTACCTCGGGCCTCTGCGCTCATACCCAACTCTGAGAGAGAGGAAAAGATAAAGGCGTTGTTTGTGCGCCAAAACCCGGGTAAAAAAAAACTTGGACTGAAGGAGGGGGTGGGGGTGCGGGTGGTGGGGGGAAAGGGGGCGAGGGCAGGGTGCTTGCCCCTGCATGGTGGTGATGGGTGGAGAGTGTGGAGGGGGGGGGGGGGAGGTTGGTGGCGGTGCATCCGCCCCCCGCCCCGCCACCCCACCCCCCCCACCCGACTGGGATTTTACCAAACAGAACCATGACATAATCAAGACGGGCGAAGAGAGAGAGGGGGGGGGGGAAGGGGGAACTGTAACACACATGGTGCTATTTTTTTCGACTATTTATGCCAGAAACAAAGGGGATAACCCTCCCCCCCCCTCCCCCCCCACCCCCCCTCCCAGGACATTACATGTTTGCCAGAAGGCTTGTTTTGATTCACTCTTCTCTCCCCCCCCCCCCTCCCCACCACCACCACACACCCACAGATTCCCCCCCCAACATACAAACCCTCTGCAGAAGTGTAGAACGAGCTGAAATCACAGCCCAAATCACCCACCCCACCCACCCCCTCCCCTACTCCCTCTCTGCCGCTACTCGCCGCATCTGCCGGAAGCGGTCTGTGTTGACAATGCTTGTCGGGTCGCCTCCCACGTCGAAGGCAACGCGCCCTCGAGGAGGGGATCGGACGGGGCGGCGCGCAGGGAGGGGTTCATCCAACGCACTGCCCAGCTGGCTGGTCACCCGGTAGATATCATCCTCGGCAGACACACGCAGCGCCTTGCTGAGGTTCAGCAGCTCCGCCGTGCGAGGCGACCGGGGGTGCAGGGGAGACATGCCCTCCTGGAGGGGCGACGAGGCCTGCTGCTGCTGTGCCGGCACACCCCCTGCCAGCACCTTCACCGCGCTCACCAGCTCCGACACCTGGCTCTTCAGCTCCGCCACCTCGTCGGTGCTCTGCGGCGACACGGGGCGCGAGTAGCTCCCACTGTGCACACCGCCACCACCACCACTCCTCTGCTCGCACCACACCAGCTCCAACGCTGCCCCATGCGCAACGCGGTATTCAGCCAGCGAGAAGGCATCCGACAAAACCTCCCCTTCATACGCCAGGGCAACGCCCTGCAGGGGCAACCCGCCGTAGCGGTGGAGCCTCTGCCGCACGCTGCTGACCGTTTCCTCCTCCCTGCAATCCACGGTGAGCGTGCGGGGAGGGCTTGCCGTGGTGTCCACCACAGTCAGGTGGAGAACCGCAGAAGCCGGCGCCGCATGCGCCCTGTGGTGCACTGCGTGGGGCGACCCGTGTGGGAACACAGGAGCCACACCCCCAACAGGCCCCGCAGGGCGGGCGTAAACGCTGAGCGGTGTGTCCTGCCCGACGCCCTGCGAAGATAGGGTCTTGCTGTCCGCCAGGGGGTGCCCGTCCATCTCGAGGCACTGCGTCGACACCGGGATGTTCTCACGCTCTGCAACCCTCTGTTTGAGCATGAGCGCCGTGGCGTTTCCCGGGAGACTTATCCGGATGCGGTGCGATCCGTTCACCACAAGCTGGAGGTGAATAAGCCCCGTAGATCGTGAAGCCCACACCATGTCGCCAGACTGCAGGCCATACGCTGCGAGGGTTCGGCCATCCTCAAGCTTGACCCGCCTCCCGTCTGGCATCTGCGCGGTGAGGCACTGGTGTGCCGCGGGGAGGCCGTTCACAGCCTGGACCCTGGCCTTTAAGGTGGAGACGGTATCGGAGGGGGACAGGTTTTTAACCCAGACCTCCACAGAGGGGTCGTGGCTGGGAACCACCACGATGCTGAGCCCTTCGTGCGACCCGGGGGAGGGGAGGGGCTGGTGACGGTGCACGGGGGAGGGGGCGATGCCCAGAGGGAGGTCTGTTTCGAAGCGTTGCACCACAGCGGGCTTCTGGGTTGCTAGCATGCCGTGATGGACGGGGTGCTCCACGGCAGGCAGGGATGGCGTGGGGTGCGGTTGCAGCCCCGGCGAGAGCGACGGGTGCACCGCACCCCCCCCAAGATATGACTCAACATCGCCTGGGGTCGGGGTGAACAGAGCGCTCCCCATGCGCACCAGGCCCCCTATCACCTCCCCGAGTGTCCCAGCCTCGATGCACTTCCCGCTTTCAAAGTCGATCCTCCTCGACGCCTTCACCAGCCTGCTGACAGGCGCCTCGGAACGCCACCCTGTTCGGCTTCTCTCCTTCACTTGTTTATACACTTCTATCTGCTCCTTCAAAGCCTGCGCCTCGCGGTACTGCTCGGAAGCCACAGCGTGCTCCTTCCGCTTCATGAGGTTGGAAAGCTCTGTATCCAGCTGGTCGGGCAGAGTCCCCAGAACACCCGCCTGGATCAGGTGGTTTAACGCATAGCCCTGGTTGGGAGGAATAACGCTTGCAGCCTTCCCGGGACCCGCCTTTGCCTTCGGGGAGGTTGGGTCGTCGGCTCCACCCTTCGCCTCGTCCTTCTCGCCAGGCTTCTTCTCTGCGTCCTTCGTGGTGTCAGAGGATGGCTTGGCTTTATCGGGGGGGTCGTCCTTCCCCTTCCCATCCCCCGGCTCGGGTTTCGCGACCCCGTCTTTATTCTGCGGGCTCTTCGAATCGCCCTGCGCCTTCTCCACCTTCAGCTTCGGGGTCCCGTCGGGCGCAATCTCCTGGACGAACCCTGTCTTCCACTGGGAGAAGTCATCCTCTCTGTAAAGCACCTTGTCGCCAACAGACCACTTCTTCATGGGCGAGGAGGAGTTGCGCTGCGATGGGGAGACGCCGCCGCTGGGCTGAATCGGGCGTGCCTGGGGCGATGTGCGCATCTGCGACAACATCGCCTCCTTTGCCTTCTCCTCATCATCACGGCGCTCCACAGCATGCCATCCCACCTCGATATAACCCCCGTTGTCTTCGTGCGTCACCTCAGAACGAAGCATAAGCTTTCGCCGAAATTCTCTCGAATTCTCTGACGAGATCAACACACGCGCGTAGGAGACAGTCGTCGTCCTGTCAGCTGCAGCCCATTCTGGCTTATGCACAATCTTAAAGGTCAGCGGTGTCCTCCGGGCCAGACCCTCCTTCGTATCGCCACGGATCGTGTCATTCCACACCGGGTCCCGCGTGTTGGTCTGCTGGCTGGTCACTCCAATTCTCTCCCCAGCGTATTCAACAATCACACGCGGGTTACAAGTAGTCCCCCGCCCACTTGCATGGGGTCCCTGGATGCTCTTCGCCTGAAACACATCGAGGGTCCATGTCGCCATGGAGAATGGTGGGGTGGGGGGGCGGGGGGCGGGGGAGGGGTTAACCCTTTTGTCTTACGACATCCACTACTCAGTGTAGAACACACGCCACACACGTTAAGGGTTCTGTATAGTGTGCAGGTCGTCCCTCCACTATCCACACAAGGGGGGCTTCTGTCCCGAAATGGGCACAAAACTGTGGAGGGTGGGTGGGTGGGGCAGTAAGTAGAGCAGAGTAAGGCAGTTCAGAGCCGGCCTTGCCCTTGACTCTTTGCAGAGGGTGTAATGTCCAAGATGTAGTGATCTGCTCGGCCTGTGGTGTGGTGCGGTGCGGTGTGGGGGGGAGGGATGCAGCCAAGGGGGGGCTTCAAGGGGGGAGACACACTTGGTGCAGGTGTGCGTGGCAGGGCGTGCAATATTCGCATCGGTGGTGGTGGTTTGACCAGGAGTTGAGCTTGGGTTGACCCCGCACTCCGAAAAAAGAAACAGATGGCAGGCAGCACGCGCAAACAAAGGGGTGCATGAGGCGGGGGGTGGGGTGGGGGGCAACCCCGCCAGAACTGTTTTCGACAAGCCGACAAAAGTAACTGTACTCATTTTTTTCTCGATTTATGGTCGAACCCTATCCAGCCCCTTCCACTCCACAGGCATTCCCCGCGTTCACTGAAAGGGCAGGGGAAGCGAATTTTGGATTGGAGTGGGACGGCACGATGCAATATTTTCTGCGAATTGCCAGGCACGCAAGGGAAAACACCCGCCGCACAACAGTCCGAGTTAATCAACTGCGAGTAGAATTCGGAGTTTCTGCGGTGGGATTCGGGTGCCAGGCTTACGCCCTTGGCAGCTTCGCGCAGATGTAACTGCAAACACCGTGCTGCTGTGGTGCCTACAGCTTGGGCGGGGACGCGCCTTTATGAGGGACCCATGAATCTGCCTGCTCACATCACAGCAGACGCCTCGTGTGTGCCCCTCATCAATGAGACGGATCAGCGATCTCAGCACATCTCACATCGTTGTACTTTCTCAGCTGTAGCACGTCGAGTGATCCAAAAAAACAGAGGAGGCGAGGTGGCATGGGCTAATTCAAGACAAGTTTGTTGAATTAAGACATGCACTTCTGGGGGCAGTAAAGAAAGCATCTATTAATTAGGATTCTAAGGGGGTATGGAAAAGTCGGTGAAAAAAAATGAAAAAAAATGAGAAAAAATCGGCCGAAATTTGCTGTTTTTCGCTAAAAAAAGAGTGTGGGGAGTTGGGTCCAGTTTAGCAAAGTGAGCATATTTTTCAAAAATTGAAAAATTGGGGACACCAAAAGTCCCCAAACGAGTCTTCGACTTGGCCAGCAGAGAGAATTTGTTTGGTGAAAAAATGCCCCAAAAATTGTCGGCCAAAAGTTACTGTTGAAGACGGCACAAGTTCTCTGCACAGGCTGGGTGGGCGCAACGCTGACGAACAACGACAAGCCGGAGGCTGCGACTGTGAAGAATACAACGAACGGCCCGGGTCCTCCTCTAGATGCCCAGGAACAATGTCCTTCCCACCGGTGTTACGCGGGGCGTTCCGGGGGTGGGATAGTGCTGCTGCACAGATGCCAGTGTGCCCGTTGAGGAGGGCCACTCCAGTCAGACCTGCTTGTTGCTTGTACATCACAAACAGCAGACCCAGAGTGGAGTGCCTCATCCCGGTCAACTCAAACACTGCTAGATTGACGAGGCCACCACCTCCTGGCACTGCCTGCACGACAGGGACGGGTGACCTGCAGGTCGTCGTGAGCAGGACCATGGCAGCCCACTCGAACACCTGTGCGGGGTACCGCAACTCATCTTGCTGCGGGTGTGCAGCGGGTGCGAGTGCGCCCCGGCCGGGGGTGGCACATACTCCTCCAGGTTTTGCTGACCTCCCAGAGCGATGGCTCAACAGCCACAGCCTTGCCCCGTCAGCCTGCCCACGCTCCGCCCCTGCCGACGGGGGGGGGGGGGGGGGGGCTCAATCCGCAGTTCCTCGCCGCATTCGCCGCCACGGACAGGAGAAATACGCACAGAGGAGGAGCAGGCAGCTCATTAAACGGCTGGTCCCCCGGTGTATCTGGATGCACCGCCCCTGCACATACGGACAGCAGGGGCTGGAAAAAGAGATCTGCATTTTTTTGACCTCCCCGCCATCTGGATTTCCAGATCAGCCGTGAAGCTGCATACAGTCATCATGCACTGCATCATATCAGACCCACGGGTTCATCAGCCCCTTAGATTCAGACCATGCATTGTCCAGAACTGCACCCTGTCCTTCAACACCAGTAGATCCACGGCTCATGGGCCCATGTGACGACAAAAACCTGATCGTAGCTCATAGCAAAGATGGGTAACACGATCAAGATCATCTGTTCCCAGATGGACGTCTCCTGTTTCCAGGTTTAGGGTTACCGCGAGTGGAGCGCAGATTTACCAAGGTGTATCAAGAGAGTATGCAGCACTGTCCCAGCAGTTCCTCCTCCTTGGTTCCGACCTCCCACAGTTCTTCGATGACAGGCACAACAGAGTAAGAAGCAACACAGCCAGATCCTTCGATCAGGCCCAGACCCAAGCAACAGAGCGGGGGGGGGGGGGGATGAAGTACCTCCTTCAAGAACGTCGCACCACTGGTGATCGCGGCGTCAGGGAAACCGGCCGTCCTGATGAGAAGACGGTCGCTGCGAAACGGCCACTACACAACCCGGGAACCGGGTCGCAATTGAAAACGGGGGGGGGGTGCGGAAGGAGCCTGCCACAAACCCGTGACGGTGTGTTTCAGGGGGGGTGCGGGGGGGACAGGGTCACAGTCATTGTCACCACGTGCACTTGACAGACGGTAATTCCAACTACAGATCAGAAACCGACTGAAGATAGCGGCCTGGTCTCGGTGACTGCACTCGGAAGACTCTCCCTCAGACGTGGGATGCGGGTCACAGAAGTCAGGGCGTGGAGGCAGGGCTGTGAACCCGTCAGTCATGAAAGAGGACAGAGCTCAGTGGGGCCGGGGATGGTGTGGATGCATCCATGCATGCATCCACGGCATCCATGGATGCCCGAAAAAGTCAAAAAATGGCTTATGGACTTGGGACAGGAAAATCGCCGGAAACCCCGAAAATCGACAAAAAAATGGCGAAAAGCCGATTTTTGGGCCCATTCACCCAGGAGCACGTTTCTAGGCCTCTGTGAAAAATCAATTTTTTAAAATTTTAAATTTTAAATTTTTTAAAATTTTTTAAAAAAAAAAGGTCGGTCTCATTTTTGGCGGTTTTTTTGTGACTTTGGGACAGTAAAACAGTCAGAAAAAACGCCATAAAAAAATAGAAAGTGACCCCATCGTGATCCGCACAGAGCTCAAATAGTCCAAAGAAGGCAGAGAAGCGGAGAAGAAAAAATGGACCTAGCGGGTGGCCCGGTGGGTGGTGATGCCCTCGTCATGCAGGTCTCTTCTGTTTTGAAGGTGCACACATGGTGGACTCCAGCCACCATGTCTAAGAGGGAGTCTATGACTGCAGTCTGTCTGTGTGAGTCTATTTTCCAGCTAATTTACGCTAAGACTCCCGCTAGTTGAGACTCATGGGAGACACACGGTGTACTCCAGCGGAGGTAGGGTAACCTCCGCTGGAGTTCACCGTGTCGTCTGCCTCTGTGCAGCGTCACTCGGTGCCATCGAATACATGGCGACAGCCCACCAACTCGAGACAGATCTGCTTGTCCGGAGGGCTGAGACGAGAACACGAACGACTTTCAAGCAGTCTTGAAGGTCGCCAAGCCTATTGGGGGCAACTAACAGATGAGATTTGTTTGTTGCCTGTCGTCACAGCTAGGTGCCCATCTCCTCGATAACGGAATGTGTGCAGAGATCTCGTGGACCCTTTGGCCATTCTGTCGTGCACCCACTCCACCCACAACGCACACCTGTCACGAGTGGTCGCTCCACCGTCCTCCTCCACCCTGAAGGTTGAACCCTCAAGGACCAGTGATCTCCTGCTGGCCGGGCTGCGATACAGCGAAGCCTTCCTACTTACAAGCGAATCCAGACTGTAGGGAACAGATGTTCCCTACCGTGGCCTCCGGCGGCTGGGGGGCTCCGCCCCCCAGACCCCCCCTGCGTAAAAAAATTGCACCAGACCGGTTTTTTGGCCGAGAGTCCAAACTTTCGAAGCAGCTGCTGCGCCTGCCACCAAGCAGCCTCAGTACGACAGGACGCGCGCAGGCACCGGGCCCTCTCAGACTCTGGGAGGGTTTGCGCGGGTCGCGCGCCGAAGGCGCGCGCGAAAAATTTTCAAAACCAGAAAAACCGGAAAACGGCGCCAGAAAAAAAGTCTATCTTATACCCTGTGTTGAGCCAGGCGAAAAAAAAATTTTTTTGACATGTCGAAATTTCGGACCCCGGGTCACCAGGGCCGTATGGAAATTTAGCCACTGTGGCTAGCCGTAGTGGCTAAAAACAGTTAGGCGTTTTTTTCGATTTTTTTCGATTTTTTCAAAAATTGGACAACTATTTTCCCCAGCCAAAAAACCTGGCTAAATTGGCTAATTTTGCCTAAATTTCCATACCCCCAAGACCGGCGATTTGTAGGGGGACCCTTTCGAATTTTTCTTTGGGGAAGGGTAAATTGAACGTTTTTGGCCAAATGAAGCCACTGCGACCATTCCCGGGCCTCAGAAATCAGATTTTGGCCCCTCAAATGCGGTGCCGGTCCGGACAAAAAACCGAAAAAATCGTGAAAAATGAAAAGTGAAAAATGGCCCATTTTCCCCAGCCAAAAATGGGCCAAAAATGCCCCCGGACACCCCCAGAGACATGTCCTAATCCGGGGTGCCAGTAGGGGGGACCTTTCGAATTTTTTTTCGAGGAGAGGTCAATTGAACGTTTTTGGACATCTGAGGCCACTGCGACCATTCCCAGGCCTCGGAAATGAGATTTTTGGCCCTCAAATGGGGTACCGGTCCCCACGAAATTCCGAAAAAATCATGAAAATCGAAAGGTCCCACGCACCAAATTCTGCCCAAAAATCGTCAAAAATGGACATGTCATATGCAGCAATGGGGCACCAATCACTCCCCAAATTTTGCTCAATGATTCCACGGCAAGCCAGATTTTCTGATCAATTAGTTTGTTTGAGCATGTTCCTGGCCCTTGTTTGGAAAGTAGATGACCCCTGGCTGGAGAGGACGGTTGTGCTTGACCGGACGGAGAGAGAACCTTCTCCATAACCACCTCCACTCCACAATGCCACAAGTGGCAGGAAGGCCGGGTGTTACAGGCCTCAACCAGGGTTCCAAGGCTCTCCACTTCCTGGCTGCGTCAGGGATCACCGGGTACAGCGAGCAGGATTCCCTGTCCTGACACCCCAGCATGTGCCACCGGAAGAACCCGAAACAGCAGCCCCCCCCTCATGGGGGTTGCAAGAGGCACGGAAATCGTTCAAATCGGACCAAGTCCGAAAATTCGGCAATTTCTTGGGTACAAATTGCGGTCCGAAATTTTCCGATTTTTTGAAAAAAGGCTAATTCTGTAAGGGGGACCTTTTCGAATTTTTTTTTTCGGGCACTTTTTCCACAAGGAAATGTCCGCCCTGTCCGCTACTGTCCACTACCGATTTCAAGGATCCTCCCAGGTCTAAATCTGACCAGGTCATGACCAAATCTGACCTGGTCATGACCAGGTATGACCTGGTCATGACCATGTCATACCTTGTCATGACCAGGTCATTTTCACCCATTTTAACCGGGGGGAACATGTTGAGTGGCCAAGCAGGGGGGACAATTCGCATGTTCCGGACTCTCTCCGGCCGTTGTGGAAAGTATGAGTCAAAAGGGTTCAACCATACCCCGAGTCGAGAAAGAAGTCGAAGCTTGAATCATGTTGGGCACAAGGGAAAAATGGTCAAAATTGGCCCAAAATTACCAAAAAGGAATGAGGCCCCCTGCCCAGGTTCCCTGCCCACCTGGACGCACTCAAGTGCCTCACACCGGGTCCCTCCCCCTGGTGGTATCCCAAAAAAATGTCGAGGAGGTCTGCATTATCCCAGGCCACGCAGAAGGCGTCGAGCTGTTTCACAGCAGCCTCGCGGCGCTGTTTGAAAATCCATCGCACCACCCACTTTGACAAGGAGTGGGGCAGGAAGCTGACACGGAGTGAAGAGGCCGACAAGAAGAAGGACACTGCCCGCAGTCTACTCCATGCGTGTCTCTGGCAACGCGCGTCGGAGGCGGCATGAAGCGCCTCACGAGCGCCGACAACTCGTCTGAGTACGAGGTGCTGACGGAAGCGGGGTGCTCGGATGAGGTGCTGGGAACCGATATGAAGAGGCTGCCCACCGCTCAAAGCGCTGTGGGCAGTACTTCTTCGAAGGCAGCTGAAAAACAACTGATCCCGAACCCCCCCCCCATCACGCAGATCGGGAGGCATTCGATAGCAGACGTCCTCTTCTACCGGATCATCGTAGGGTCCGGGAGCTGACGTGCCCGACGAGCACCCACCTGTCCTCGACGGATCGGTCATGAGGGACCTACCCTACAAGAGCGAGGTTCCGAATGGTCTGCACGCCCGAACGTTTCACATTCCGGATCCGTTCATTGTGGCGGTGGGGGCAACACCACAGGCAACGCAGGGGCAGGGTGTCGTGACCATCGACATCCAGTTGGTGAACGCGGTGATGAGGCAGGCGGTGGTGACAAAGAAGCCCGACCAGTGGGCGTGCCTCAACGTCGCCGTGAGTGACAACGACAAGGATGCTGACCCCGCTGGACCCGCTGAACCCGAGCATCCCGATGCAAGCGAGGACGAGGAGGACGAGAGTCCCATCGGCAGTGCCGTAACGGTTGACCACATCTGATTGTGACACTTTTCAAAGAGTGCAAAAGAATGGAGAAGGGAGTGCCCTGCCTTGAATGCCTCAGGACCCTCAGGATCCTCAGAACTGCCACCTATTCGCTCTCTCCGACGAAGCGTTCGAGAGGGAGAATGGGGAGAGGAAATCGCAGGCCAGGACAACATCTGCTCGTTTCCGGGAGAGGGACCTGATGGTGTTCGAGCTGGCAAACTATACCCCCGCGCCAGTTTCGGCAACGACCCCGCAAGAATCTTCGTGTACCCTCTTGCAATACAATGTCATATCGTTGTGCGGGAAGTGCATGACAGCGGGTCCCGTATGGATGAAAAACTTCGATTCGTTTCGGCACCGTCTCAGGACTCTCGGTAGCAGTCGGGTAACCCCTGTCGGCCCGATCGATTCGCTCGGCAAGTGTTCCGATGGCTGGTTACTGACTGGCGATGCTGCCTGCAACAAACCGCGTGGTCTCCGTAATTGCCTCTGCGACAAGCAGCCGCCGATCCACACCCAGGATGCGAAGGACGGCGTGTTACGCAAGGCAGCACTGGCCTGTGAAGCCGACAACAACGAAGATCCCGAAGAAGAGGAAGAAGGAGAAGAATGTGAAGAAGCGGAAGAAGGCAGAAAGCTGCTGATCATCAAGTTTCGTCGCCGACCCCACCCCGCCACCCCCCTGCACTGCAGCATATTTTATTGGTAATTTTGGGCCAATTTTGACCATTTTTCCCTTGTGCCCAACATGATTCAAGCTTCGACTTCTTTCTCGACTCGGGGTATGGTTGAACCCTTTTGACTCATACTTTCCACAACGGCCGGAGAGAGTCCGGAACATGCGAATTGTTCCCCCTGCTTGGCCACTCAACATGTTCCCCCCCGGTTAAAATGGGTGAAAATGACCTGGTCATGACCAGGTATGACATGGTCATGACCAGGTCATACCTGGTCAATGACCAGGTATGACCTGGTCAAGATTTGACCAGGTTTTGACCTGGTCAGGGTCTGACCAGGCCACCGTGTAAACGAAGACCCAGTAGTGGAGCCGAGGACCCACAAGAGGTCCACTTAGCGAGCCTCTGGTTCCTGTCACCGCTGGTGTGACATATATGCGCAGCCAGCCACGGTTATGGCCAACATGTCAGGTGGGGAAATGGCAAATACGGGAGAGCAAGGATGCATATCAACCCAGCTGAAGAGATACCAGCAGGTGCCGTGTGTTCTCTCCATTCGACAGTGAGGGCCTTCCGTCAGAAGGGGGGAAAATTGAGTGCCCCAATACGATGGGCTACAGGCGTCACTGACAGTTCGGCATACATAGTGAAGGCTTCCTCCTGGACCTCCATTCTGCAAACAAGCGGACTTCGAAATCCTATTCTAAAAGCCGATTCTTCTGAGGGTGGGAGTCGTGTTCTGCCGCTCGAAGAGCTCCAGATTGGCGATAGACGCAAAACCAGCCGGGAATACCCCAGACCCCTCCCCTCCCTTCTCACTTGTCAACCTGTTGAAGCACCCCCGGGAGCATTTATGATGACAAAACCCTGATTGACATGGAATCGTCACCATTGCACTCAACCATCACCCCCCTGCAGGTTTGGAACCGCCACCGCAGCTCTGCTGCAACACGGGTGGTGTTCGTGTGAGGGGGTGTCGGGCACTGATGCCAGGTGACAGGGGCATCCTCCAATTCTATTTTTCCCTGTAGCAGCGCAGTCACCATGCGCGATTCGGTGGAGTCCCTGCGGGTGGACAACACTCTGTTCTCTAAGAACAACGGGAAGTTCCTGCGGAAGCTGCTGCATATTGCGGGTCAGAAGAAGGAGCGGTGGTGGTATGTCGCACGTGTGATGAACGACGATGTGACGAAAGACACGCTTGACAAGACGGCGCCGCGCGATGAGGTGCAGTTTTACGAAAGCATTGTCAAGCGCGTCGGGGTGTCGCAGGAAGAACTGGCTGCACGGCACAAGGTGGCCGCTGCTATCGACGCCACTGCAGGCAACGACTCCGACTCGGATGACATTGTCAGCGACGACGGCAGCCACGACTTCGACGAGCAGGCCCTCGCTGCGCTGCACAGGCAAGATAGCATGCCTGCCAGGGCTGCAACTGCCTCGCCACACCTCAGGCGCCAGTTCGCCGGCGCGCCGACGCGCATGCGCCCGTCGACAGCATGCTCGCAGCGTGGAGTGCATCGTACGCACGGCATGCAGTCCCTCGACCCGGCCTGCCGTGTGCCGCCCCGCCCGCAGTCCGCCATGGCAGGGCCGACGCAGCCCACGCCAGAGCCGCTGCACGTCCCGAGGCAGGAGCCCTATGCCAGGCCTGCGTCTGCCCAGTCGACGCGGGCCCCTCGGAAGCGCCCTGCGACAGCCATGGGGCACAGCTCCGTGCGGCACGTGGGGGTCCGTCGGCCACAGTCAGCGCTTGCCGCCCCGAAGGAGGAGCGCAAGGTGTGGTCGCACGATGTGATGCACCGCCACAAGACTCGCCCGTCCTTCTCCCGCCGCCCCAGCGACATCGACCTCATCAAGAAGGAGCCCAAGGCGGTGCAGATGGCTGCGGGTGTTCCCATCCGCGATGAGCCGGAGGCCACTGCCGGGCAGTGTTGGACACGCACCAATGGGGTTGTGAAACGCGTGCGTGAGATAGTCGATTCTGTGGAGGTCTTCATCAGCGGGGGTGAGGGGGACCGCTACGAGAAGGAGGAGTTGGAGATCGACGAGAAGTGGGCCCTGCAGGACGTGGGGCGTGTGCCGGATCACGACGAGGTGACGTGCAGCCCCCCGCCGTCCTCCGGCGAGTCTGTCAGCTCCGACAGC
The DNA here is from genome assembly GCA_963210315.1 of Rhynchopus euleeides. Taxonomy (NCBI): domain Eukaryota; phylum Euglenozoa; class Diplonemea; order Diplonemida; family Diplonemidae; genus Rhynchopus; species Rhynchopus euleeides. The sequence continues at coordinate 1,523,570 of OY723245.1, forward strand.
GACGCGCAGCAGCGGAAGCGCGACCGCCAGCAGCACCGGTACGACGCTAAGCTGGAGCAGAAGCTAGCAGCAAAGCGGCAGAAGGGGTTGCCACCCGATGCACAGCTCACCGACACCACCGCAGAGTCACCTCTGGTGATTGCGCCAACACCCCTGAAGAAGATCAACGGAAAGCCTGCCACCGTGCACGAGGACTACACCATGCGGCTGGAGCGTCGGGATTCGCTCAACGGCGGTTCAAACATGTTCACCGACGGCAGCCTTGCGTCGGAGCTGCGGTCTGCTCGGTGGCGCCCCTGCCTGGAGGTGCTGAACAGCGTCGAGCAGGCGATCTTCAAGCTGGAGAAGTGTTGGGCGGACCGGCGCAAGGCGGAGGAGGATGTGGACCACCCGCCTGTCGTGTCGGAGAAGGACAAGGAGGCGGTGCTGCGGCAGGGCATGGATTGCGAGGGGGACGAGGTGTCGGCCCTCCTCACGAAGTGGGCCGCTGACATGGAGCAGCGCCTCAAGGTGCTCATTATGTACGAGATGATCAACACGCAGCAGGCGGTAGCAGAGGTCAGCACGGAGACGGCGGGTACACAAACAGACGAGACAATGCCTACACAGCTCGCACAGAGGCGCAGCGTCACCGACACATCTCGGATACAGCGCCGCCCTTCTGCTGCTCTGACTCGGGACCAGTCGCGGCAGTCGCAGGCATTCGTGTCGATGCGCTCACACACGGAGAGCATTGTGGGCTTCAGTGCCCTTGCCCATGCTGGGTTTATCACCCGATCGCAGGCCTTTGCGCACTCTGTCTATCGCGTGGCAGCAGCGATGCGCATGCAGAGTATCTACAGGGGGTACCGTGACCGCACCCTTGTGGGGAATGTGAAGAAGGGTGTCCTGACATTCTTCCACTCCAGGGATAAGCGAGTCAGGGAGGCCTGGCTCAAGGGGGCGAAGGAGCAGCTGCAGGCGCCAAACCCGGAGAATACGCGTGGGCTGGGCTGGCTGTCGTCGACGGTCAACACGTTGCTGAACAGCAAGATCACGTCGAACTATCTCTGCGACTCGCAGAAGAAGCCGAGGGTTGACTTCATAAACTTCATGTTCGAACACTTCACCGAGTCATACCAGGAGCAGGCTGTGGTGGAGAGCACTGTCGGTAGCCTCCTTGTCCTGCTCGATAAACATGTCGATCACGATTTGATTTACGCGATAGTTTGCAACTTCCTCTTCTGCATTTGGAACAGCGCGCACGCGAACCTCCTTGCTCAGGCAATGTGCTGCACACACAGCATTGTCAACAAGTTGGGTGACATCAACTACATCAACCCACACTGCGCAACAGACGTAGACGTGTATCTCTCATCTGCTCAGACGAAGCAAATCATCCGCCAGGTGTTCCCTGCAAGCAAAGGGAAGGCACCTCATGTTCATGAGGAGATCATCCGAAAATGCAAGACCCTCGAGACGCTCAAAGGGCAGGGCGTTGCTGGTGCCACCGGAACGGCACGGGCACCTCAAGCTGCTTCCCCTGGCAGGGGGAAGAAGGGTGAAACCTCCAAAGGCGTGACTGTCACCCAGAAGGAACTCTTCTTCGCGATCCTCCTCGTCGCCACGCCTGACATGCTGCTGGAGTTTGGCTTTGCTTCCTGAAGGCCAGGACAGCCCAGGCCAGTCGGGGGGGTGGGGGTGGGGGTGGGGGCGGTTGGGAACGAAGTGAAGCGAAGGCGCAAAGGGCGTGCCATTTACACAACCAATCATACCCGTGATAAGAGGGCCTTCTGGCAACACAGCGCGGTCTGAACTTTTCTCAAGAGCGCTGATTCGGCCTCTCCCTCCCGACATGCATGCCGCCCTTGCATCGCCACTGGTTTCTTCTTGCTTGAAAGCTCCAGAGGGAAGGAGGGGAGCAGGTGGTGGTGGCGGTGTGCGAGGTGGTGGGTTTACCTCAGGCCAACCCCCCTCCCGGGCCCCCGATCACTCCCCGCACCCCTCAAGGCTTGGCTTGCTGCTGTGGCGGTCGGGGGTAGCCGCCGGACCTAACCTTAACACGGATGTGGCGGTGTCATGCGCAGGGCGGGTGCTCCCCACACACCCGTTCCTCATCCCCCCTCCCCACCCCGCTCCACCCCTTGTTCTAATTTCTGGTGTAGTATACCAAATATCATTACATCCACCGAAGCGCTGAGGTGGGCTCACAGACGATGTTGCTAAACGTCGCAGGGCTTGCCGGGAAGGCGCGGGGCTGCCGTGTGGCCACAGGCCTGGCAAGATGCCATCTCGACTCTGTGCGATTCGCAGGCACGCATGCCACCGGAAGCTCCCCTGCGACCCGCGCAGAGATGGCCGCTGCATTGCGGAGCCTGACGGTTCCCATGTCACGGCGGCGTGTGCTCTCTGAGGAGGGCCGCACCACACGCCTTCAGAAGGTGCGGGAGCTTTACGACCAGGCATTTCAGAACAGATGGCTGGACGCAGAAGTGGGAGGCGCGCATCTCCGCGCACTGGCACCGCTCACCTCGAGAGGCGAAGTGAAGTCTCACGTCAAGCTGCTGCAAGGGCTGAAGCCCAACGCCGACATGATATTCGCCACCGTGATGGTTGCTTCCACCGCGGAGGACTGGGCGGCGGTTTGTGCCTGGCTGCAGAGTTATCAGTTCCCGCTGCCTGCGGAGCTGCTGCGCAATATCCTGTGGATCACGCAGAAGCACTTCAAGCAGTACAGAACACACCAGTCCCGGATGCCCAGCCTGCGGAAGGCCCGAAGCTTTCTCAAGGGGGCGCCGCCCACCGAGCGGAATTGCAGGCTGCTGGATGCGCTGGAGGAGGTGCTGAAGAAGATGGGCCAACCTGCCTTAGTGGACGACTCTGTGGTTTCCGTCTGGCAGATGTCTTCTGCCCGCCTGCTGCGGCTGCCCTCCGGAGAGCTGAAGGGGAAGGAGGTCAGGGCTCTGCTGGCGACGTCTCCGACACCCGACGCCCTGTCGGCAGTCCGGCAGTGGATGCAGTTCCACGGCATCGCGGACACACCTCTTTCTAACCTCGCACGGATCAAAAGCTGCGTCAACTTCGGCGACAGGCTGCAGGCCAAGACAGCCCTCGACTCGCTTGAGAAGATGCCCGAAGCCACCTCCAGCCACATCGCAGTAGGCGCCCTCCGCTACCTCGCCTATTACATGAACCGGGGCGAGGTGGCACAGTTCCTGGAGGTGGAGGAGGCCTACCGCAACCACTTCACGGCATCGCACCAAATCACCTTGCTTGCGATGCTCGCTGCCTGTGGGGAGGTCCACCTGTGGGGCACATGCTCTGCGGAGGAAGGTAGGTCCTCCAACAGCACGCGGAAGCAAGCAGGAAAGAAGAAGTCGAAAAAGATCGTGGTTGTCGTGGGTGTTGGGGCCAGCGATGCGCAGAACTTCTCTGCAGCAAAGCTGGAGCGCATGGTTGGTGCCCGTCTATCTGCCGCGTATAAGGATCTGGCTGAGATCCGGCCGCTGCAGCGGCGTGTTCTGATAGATTTCTACAGCGCAGCCGATAACCGGCAGATCGTCTCTGAGCTGATCCGCACAAAAGTGTCCGAAGAATCGATGAAGACGGCTGTCAGCCTGTCTTTGCGCCACCGGAGTCCAGCAGGTTCACACCCAGCCCCTGTGGGCAGGGGCGTGCCTAACAACGGGCCTCCAGCCTCTGCAGGCGTGTCAGGTGCTGCCTTCGAAGGAGGCTCTGACGAGGACCTGGTGTTGCAAGACGGTCTCGAGGATGAGGATGATGATGGAAATGCCGAAGCGGAGATCCTGTAGGGAAGGGTCGCTGCCGCGTGGAGGGCGGTGGGTGGAGTCACCCATTGGGGGGGGGGGTATGTTATCTTAGACTGTCCTGTGGGAGGGCGAATCACAGTATCCCTTTCGCTTCTGCGAACCCCACCGTCCCCACCCCACCCCCCCCCCCCCCTCGGCATCGCCGTCATTTGCACCCACCGGGGCACTCCGGTTGAGTTCGAATCTAAACTCAGCTGCATGGCAGTTCTACTCTGTAGCAGGGGGTGGCCCAGCTAGACAGCCGCTCTCCGCAGCAAGCGAGAGGGGGGCAGCGTGCTGGCAGCAGGCCTGCAGCCCCCAGCCCACACACTCATGCCATGCCACGCCACGCATCACCGCACCTCGCTGCAGGGATCAGGGGTGGGAAATGCGCGCTTTAACTGCACTGTGTGTGCTGACGCTGGTGGGGCTTTCTCTGTGCGCGGATATCGTTCACGGGGATCATGGCCATGGGGACCACGCAGCGGTGAAGGAGGGCGGCGACGCCACTGATGCGGCAGCGAAGAAATACTCGGGGAGCTGGACAGAGGGGTTTGTCGCCAGCTGGTTCATGATCCTGGTGAGCGAGATCGGCGACAAGACGTTCTTCATCGCGTGCTTGATGGCGATGCGTAACGACCGGACCGTGGTTTTCTTCGGGGCCATGAGCGCGCTGTCTGCCATGACAATCCTTTCTGCAGGAATCGGGCACATCGTCCCTACCATCCTGCCCGTGCAGTACACCCAGGTCGCTGCGGTTGTGCTCTTCACAGGGTTCGGGTTGAAGCTGCTGTATGAAGCGCGCACCATGGTATGCACTGTGTAGAATCTCGCCTCTTGGCGCTGCCTTACGACCCTTGCATGCTGTGTAGTGTCCGTCACTGCCGATATCATATCACCGAACGGACGTCAATGGCTCTGATGTCTCCTTGCGCTGCGGGGTGGGTGTTCGTGTTTGTGCTGTTCACTTGTGTTGCCTTGCATGCCACCCCTTCCCACCTGGCAGGACGACGAGGATGAGGAGCCTGAGGAGTTGACAGAGGCACAGGCAGAGCTTGCCAAGAAGGAAGAGGACTACGCCGACATCGATATTGAGAAGGGCACCCAGGATGTTCCCATTAAAAAGACGCCCCCGGCAATCGGGTCGACGGCTGCGTCTATCTTCGGGCCGGTGTTTGTGCAGGCGTTCACGCTGACCTTTGTGGCGGAGTGGGGCGACAGGTCGCAGATTGCGACCATCGCGTTCGCCGCAGCGAAGAACCCCTATGGGGTGACGCTTGGGGGGATCTTCGGCCACTCGATCTGCACGGGCTCCGCAGTCATGATCGGCAAGGTATGTCCAACAGTCTCAAGAGGGGCCGGGAAAATTTTGGGATACGGCAAACCTCACAGAGAGGAAGAGCCATGGGCTGCATTGAATCGGATTCCAAATAAAAATCTTCGATTCCGGGAATCGTGGAATCCGGATTCCGAATCAGAATCCGGATTCCACGATTCCAGAAAAAGAGTGGAATCGGATTCCGGAATCGAAAACGCCGATTCCAAAATTGTGGAATCCGATTCCGGAATCGAAATCACCGATTCCGGAATCGTGGAATCGGTGGAATCCGATTCCAGAATCCAGAATCGGATTCCACCGATTCCGGAATCGAGAATCGGATTCCGGTATCTGACCCAAAAATGTCGAAAAATGGACAAGTCGTAGGGGGACCCCAACACCCCATATACCCCCTTCTGGGACCAAAAAGTACACGAAAGGGGTTAAAACGGCTTAATTCGTTGATTTGTTGCATTTCCCTGCTAAAAAACGGTTTTTGTGTGGGCGAGTAGTTGTAGCAAATCGCGAAAAATGTCAAAAAATCGAAATTTTCACAGAGGCCCAAAAACGTGTTTCTGGGTGAAAAATGGGCCCAAAAACCGATTTCTGGCCATTTCTGGGTGGTTTTTGGGGGTTTCCGTCCATTTTTCAGCCATTTTTCTGGTCAGAACCCACCCAGAAGCCCTTAGAAAATGGCTGGTGGCAGTTTTGGGTCGAATTGAACAGAAGGACGAATTGCTCACCAACTCTTTCGATACATGAAAATTTGGGCATTTTCCGTTACTCTCAACACATTCGCACACCATGCGAAAATTTCGAATTTTTGGCCGAAAAATCCGGTTTTTGGTTGGGCCAGGGGCATGGGCTGCAGGGAATCGGATTCCTGGAATCGAGAATCCGATTCCGGAATCGAAAAACCTACCTCTGCTACCACCCCCCCACCCCCAGACCCACGTCACTTTCCACGGGCCGCCAGGCGCGTCAGCGTCGGCGACCGCCCGCCCCCAGTCTGAGAGGCAGCAGCCACGACTCGGCAGGAGGCGGGCACAACAAAAAAGGGAGAGTCGTCACTGTGCATATCAGCACGGTCCCGCCCTCTGAGCCAGACTAACCCGCCCATAAAGGAAAAGAGGAAGAGGCGACGTAAGGCAATGCCTCCGTGCGGCAAGGAGAACACGAAACAGCGTCCCCCCTCACCGGGGGACGCGACGAGCACGGCCAAAAATCGTTCAAAATCGTTCAAAAACCGAGTGGAATCCGATTCCACAAAAAAAGTCAAAAAATAGATTTCCCATTGGGTGACACTTGGTTTTTCATGGTTTTGTACGGGAAAAAGACAATGCGATTTTTCGCGATTTTTCACCTCGGATGAGCCTCAATTTCGCAAAGTCGTCGGATTACCGAGACTTCTTGCTGAGCAGTGAATGGGGTCTGGCGAAATGAGGGCAGGAACATGCTTAGATTGACGATTCAGTGCGAAATAATGGTCATCGTGGATTCCGCGAGCCAAATTAGGTAGTCATTTTTCTGCTTGCGTTTTTTTAGTTGTATTTTTTTCGCGAATCTGGGCCATAAAATGGATTTTGGTGGGCGACCGAAATCCACCCCATGGGCTGCAGGGAATCGGATTCCTGGAATCGAGAATCCGATTCCGGAATCGAAAAACCGAGTGGAATCCGATTCCACAAAAAAAGTCAAAAAATAGATTTCCCATTGGGTGACACTTGGTTTTTCATGGTTTTGTACGGGAAAAAGACAATGCGATTTTTCGTGATTTTTCACCTCGGATGAGCCTCGATTTCGCAAAGTCGTCGGATTACCGAGACTTCTTGCTGAGCAGTGAATGGGGTCTGGCGAAATGAGGGCAGGAACATGCTTAGATTGACGATTCAGTGCGAAATAATGGTCATCGTGGACATGGGCTGCAGGGAATCGGATTCCTGGAATCGAGAATCCGATTCCGGAATCGAAAAACCGAATGGAATCCGATTCCACAAAAAAAGTCAAAAAATAGATTTTCCATTGGGTGACACTTGGTTTTTCATGTTTTTGTACGGGAAAAAGACAATGCGATTTTTCGTGATTTTTCACCTCGGATGAGCCTCGATTTCGCAAAGTCGTCGGATTACCGAGACTTCTTGCTGAGCAGTGAATGGGGTCTGGCGAAATGAGGGCAGGAACATGCTTAGATTGACGATTCAGTGCGAAATAATGGTCATCGTGGACATGGGCTGCAGGGAATCGGATTCCTGGAATCGAGAATCCGATTCCGGAATCGAAAATCGCATTGTCTTTTTCCCGTACAAAAACATGAAAAACCAAGTGTCACCCAATGGAAAATCTATTTTTTGACTTTTTTTGTGGAATCGGATTCCATTCGGTTTTTCGATTCCGGAATCGGATTCTCGATTCCAGGAATCCGATTCCCTGCAGCCCATGGAAGAGCCCATCTGCCCAGGAAGCAGTGATGTCTTTCCTTTCTGATCTTTCCTGGTCTAGATGATTCCACCCGCGGGAGAGATCAGCCACATGTATTCTGCACGCATGACGCACACCCCCGCCCCTTTACAGAGCGTTGCGAACACCTTCACCCCGCGTCACGTGACGTGGCTGGGCGGGGCGCTGTTCATCTTCTTCGGGTTGCTGACGGGTTACCAGCTCGTGTACCCCACAGAGCATGCCCCTGTGATTGTGTAATCGGTGTGGTGCCTTCAACACTGCATGCTCCTCGACTCTCTACGATATTTCGCCCGTATGTTTTTTTCCCGGGTTTTTTTTGACAAAGGTGGTGACGGAAAACATATCCCTCCTGGCGAGAAAACCCTTGGAGATTGTGCACGCAACTGCCCCTCCTCACGACACCGGCATGGCATCTCTCCTACACCAGGCCGGTGTGTTCGTCGAGACCAGAAGACAATACAGCAGGCACAACCTGGGAGCGGGGGGGGATGGCACCGGCGGGTGAGTGGGTGGGTGAGTCATGCCGATTCGGGACTCAATTCATTGTTTGACTCCCCAATTCAGGAACCGTTCCTCACCCAAAAAAAATACAACACCCACCCGATCCCTGAATCCCTTACCTAGATCCCTCCTCGTGCCCCCCCCCCCCCCCCTCCCCCCCAAAAAACCCCCCCCCCCTGACCCGGCCCATCCCACCCAACCCTCAGCCCAAGAGCCATTTTCGCGTGTCCCAGGGAAGCGGCCCCCCCCCGCCCCCCTTCCCCCCTCCCCCCCCCCCCCCCCTCCCTCATCTGGATGTGAGGAGCGTTCCCAAAAAATGCGAATTTGGAAGGTGTATTGGAGGAAACAGGGAGGCGGAGGGCGGGGCAGGGGTGGGTGGGTGGGGAGGGGGGGGTTGTTTGTTGCCTGCTCCTCGGCTCGGGAGCTGCCCAGGGTTGCTTGGAAGTGACCTGCCTCCCTATGCCACCCCACACCCCCCCCCCCCTCCCCCCCCCCTTCTCGTCATTACATTGCAAGAGGGTGTTAGGAGAATTGCTCTGCCTTCGCTCTCGACAGCCGTGCCCCCCCCCCTCACCTCAACCATCTCTCTCGTTATCGGTTCTTCTGGAGTGTATGCCTTTTTTGCTGCCCGGATTTTTTCGGCGTTTTCCTCAAAAAAGGTGAAATGTACCAAAAAAAAGAATGCGCTTCTCGGCACCGCGCAGCAAAATGGCCCACTACTCAGTGATTTTTTTTGGGCGCCCCAGTGTTTTTTCCATGCCGGACGGGGGGGTACAAAGTACCCCCCCGGCGGGGCCAGACCCCAAATGTACCCCCCCGGGGGGGTACATTTTTTTAAACTTGTTCTGTACTGAGTAAGGGGCACTTTTTGGCACGTAGGCCGCCGAAAAAATATACTCTGGCTTCGGGGAGTCCAGTTCTTTCAAATAACGACACTTTCTGGCGGAAAAGGTGTGGGTGGTGGGCCCGGGTGTGGGTCGGGAGGGTGGCCGACTACCTCCAGCCTGAGGGTCCCTGTCTGAAGGGGACCCCCTGTGGCGTATGTCTGGTGAAGTCACATCAGGTAGCCTCAGGAAGACGCAGCCATCTCACACAGAATCTATCCACCCGCAAGGAACAGATGTTCACTACCGTGGCCTCCGGCGGCTGGGGGGCTCCGCCCCCCAGACCCCCCTGTGCTGTGTGCCTGTCGAGTAGACATATGCCCAGCCACCGAAGGCAACCCCTTCTTTACCCCGTCCACCTGGCTGTATCAGATGGCCGAGCTGTTCAGTGCAAGCCTCATCTACACTACAATGCCACACACACGTGGGCAGAGAGTGAATGCAGGGACAGGTGTGCATGCACGGGCCGGATCTCAGAGGCACTGTTGCACAAGCACCCCCAGACATCAGCTACCCGAAGTGCAATGACTTCAAGGACCGCAGGGAGGACGGCGGGAGGGGTGTGGGGCTAGCGCCAGCCACTTTTCTTCGGCAATTGCTGACCCCTTCGTGCCCAGTAAGACACAGCCAAGCCAGCAACGTTCACCTGTGACGACCAACCCCTCCAACTGACCTCGACCGGTATCGTGCCATCAGTTCGTTGAGACGGTCCCAAATCTGACCGTTGTATCAACATACAAAGCCCACGGGAAGACGTCTCATTGCGGTTTTCGGTGTCGGCGACGGGATAACTGTCACAGAGCTGGCACAGAAAGCCGCACAACGTCAGATTACTGCCAGAATACTGCAAACGAAGCCCTTTTCCGGACACACCACACACCTTAAAAAATGTACCCCCCCGAATCCCGATTTCCGGAATCCTGGAAAAAACACTGGCGCCCTGCTTTAATTTTCAGCGCAGTGCTGATGTGTGCGGGTTGACGACGATTTGGGTGGGTAGATAGAACCCACGCATATTACGGCCCGCCCCCCACTCCAGCGGAATTGGGTGGCATGTGTGTCGTGACCACACTTCGGTAGGGTTGACCCGAGTGCGGCCAGTGCCCCATTCGTCGTCCTGCCCTCCGAAGCTTTCTGCCACGCATGCGTGGATGTGGGAGATGTACCCGTGGCTTTCGTATCGGAGAGATCTCTATCCCAGTGCAGCTGGGGCTGCCAAAAGCAAGTGGTGGGCTTGGCAGAGAGTGGTGTAGCTTTGGGTGGGTTTCCTGGGCCTGCCCCGACCAAAATGCTGTCGATACCTCTTCCATGACTTTCGGTCGCACGTGTGACTGTACAGTGGGGATTTTGCACATCCTCAAATGCAGGTGCTCGGTGTGTTCTGCGTTCCTGCAAAGATTCGCGTGTGTGTGTTGTGTATCAGGCAAGCTGCTGATGATTTAAAGAACCGTCTCTGCCGGAGGGGTCGGGAAGCAGATTGAGACGGAGAGGCGTGTGGAAGTATTTTTCTGGCCTCGCCCCACCGCCACCAGTCCCCCCCCAGAACCGTATCCGACAGAGATTCGATGAACATTCGCAGCAGCGACCCCCCCGCCCCCGCCCCCGCCCCTCCCCCCTCAACAACAGAGTGATGCAGCGATACAGCTGATCGTGAGTTTTACTGAAGTCTCATCTCGACGCTTGCTCTGGTGTTGGACGAAGCTAAATCGGTTCACCATTTGGAACGCGTTGGATTTTTTATTTGAAATGCCCCCCCTCCCCTCCCCTCCCCTCCCCTCCCCTCCCCTCCCCTCCCCTCCCCTCCCCTCCCCTCCCCCCTCCTTCCCCCTGGACTCCCAAATTCTTACAGAGGGTGTGGTGGTGGGGGAAGGCCGTGCTCGGCAAGCACATCCTCGGTACACATTATTGCATGGGGCAGGCTTCCGAGGCCGAGCTGATCAATGTAATCAGCAGCCTATGCGGGGGTGCCCGGGACAGCTGGGTCTCCGCCGATGAGTGGGCGGACGCGCTGCGCGACGCTGACGGCGACACGCTCGCAGCACTGTCAGCTGTGGGGGCAACCCGCCCCACCTCCGCACAGGACTGCCTCCAGCGCACGGCACACGCCATCGCAGCCCACCGCGAATCGGCAGAAGGTGCTGAGCAGATCACCACCTCTCTCCAGAGCGGCACCCAGAAGCGGAACTCACAGCCTGCCACGCCGCTGCCCTCCCCAGCCCCAGCTCCGGCCCCCCGGGGCAGGCAGCAGAGCCAACCCGGCGTGTCACTCGAGGATATGGACAAAGTGTTCCGAGGAGTCATGACCCTCGACACCTACACAGACATGCTGCACGACGGGCTCCCTTCGGGGGATCCAAACAGCATCGACCCTGCCAAGACAGTGCCTGCAGGGTACAGCCTGATGGAGTACGCCCGTGCATGCGAGAAGGGGATGCCCTCGATCTACCAGACCCTCCTTGAGATGTCGAACAGCGTGAAAGGGCAGGTGGAAGAGGATGGTGCGGAAGCCGAGGCATCTGCCGCGATGCTCGCGCAGTGGGGAGTAGCGCGGCTGCCAGCCGAGGTGGCGAGCATTCTGCTGCGGTGGCTGACGCATCTATCGCGGACGTCGTCGCTGCTGTCCAACGTGGTGGCAATGCTCTTCCTCCGGGATGAGGCGCGTGCAACAGAGCATGAGATGCAGCTGGTGGATCCACGCGGGCTTGCCGTATCCACGGTGCGCACCCCGTGCACCACCTCGGGGTGGTGCAACCTGCTGCAGCGGACCTGGCTGGGTGGGCAGCAGTGGGTGCGGTATTACGCGATCCTCTGGCAGCAGTTCCTCTACCTCTTCCCATCCGATGCCCCGCAGGAGTCCTGCAAGCAGTGCATCCTGCTGCGCGGGTGCCGGTCGGATGTGTGCCCCGTGCTGGAGGGGCGGCATAACGTCGTGTGTCTGACGAACTTCCTCACCCCCTTCGGGTTCCAAGAGGGGCTTGCCGCGCCGCGCATCTCATTCGAGCGGGATTCGCAGAAGTGGGCGAATAATATCAGGAGGTGTGTGGGTGTGTTTGTTGTGGGGTGGGGTGGGGGTGGGGGTGCATCTAGAGAAGAATATTGTCGCCAGGCAGGCATCTGCTGGCCTGCGTTCTGTATGGCGTCGCATCCACACCACATCACAGGGCGATACACGCGCCGCCTGGGCGAGAGGTTGAGCTTCTGCTCGCAACCGTGCAGCGACAGACGAACATCGAGCTCACGGTGCAAGGCATTGTGAATCCTGCTGTGTCGCGGTAATGGGCCATCTTAAGTGCCTTACTGGCCTATCGCACGAAGGTGCCTGCTGTGGGGGGCCCAGCAGAGAGCTGGGTGGCGTGGCCTGCTGAGGGGTCGTACCCCGGGATGGCAGATCTACTGGGCATGGACTCAGACAGCTTCGTCTGATGCAGATCTCAGGGCAGGGATGGCTGCTCGGTGTGTGTTCCTTCTCCAAGGAAATCGCGAGATCTGGCGTGTTTATTATTATGCTTGCTTGTGCGCGCAGCAGCGAACATCCAAGCCTTCTTACGCTTATATTAGACGATGCGTGTGCGAAATGTCTCAACGGGATGTGTGGTTGCCAGCAAGGCGAGCTATTGCTGCGCACAGAAACGTGGAATGGGGTGGGTGGGGGCTGCAAGTCACACCGAAAACTCAGGGAGCTTTGGGCCCGGCCTGCTGTGGGGGTGTTCTGCGTTCGAAGAAAACCAACTTTCGTTGATCCCTTCTCTCTTGTGATTCACTCGGTCTAGTAGTTTTTGAGAGTTGTGCTCACAACGCAGGAAACTGTGCCAGTGCAAATCCTCGCGGGACATCACCACAGCAACAAGGCGTGGGCGTGTGTTCTCACGATCGACGAACAAATCCCTTCGGCTCTTCTCTTCCTTTCGGATTTGCAGCCACACGCACAATTGTGTTGCCTGTTCGGACGAGCAACAGGTGCGAGCTGGGGCGAGCTGAGAGGCTTCTTCAGACTCCTCAAAAGGGCGCGACGTTCGCAACAAAGGGGGAAACCGTGTCCCGATTTCTGGTTGAGGGTTGTGTTTAACATTCATAGGCGTGGGTTCGCCCCGTTGTCAGAATCTTCCACAGGAGGCTCGGTTGATGCCCTCCCGTGGCTTTGTGCCAGCTGAACACGTGCCGCAACATGCTCGGGTGGAAAAGAACCCCCGCACTGCACAGTGGAACCATAGTTTTGAGTCGGTTGCAAGTTCTGCCTGGTCCCTGCGTATGGGACCGCCCATCCCCCTCCATTCCCCACCCCCGCATTTCTACCCCGCTCCCCGAAGCCACCGCCACAGCCTCTACCTACCCATGCACCGATGCATCTGTCTGACGACACCCCTGACAATAGCCACAGGTTGGGCGGAGATCAACCTGCAGCACACTACTTGTCATGGCGAACTACCATGACCTGCGGAAGAGCCTTTTGTCTCCCGAGCGGGCTTATGAGGAAGTCTCACCTGAGGATCGTAAAAACTATGTGGACATGACATCCCTTGGACGGCATCCATTCAAGCTTTATGGGCAGAGCAACGTGCAGTTCAGCGAGAACAGATGCAAGCTGGTTTCCCGGATGCTGGTTGAGACCAAGCTCGACCACACTGCAATCCCCATGGCCGAGATTGTTGCGGAAACACTGCTGGATCTGAAGGAAGCAGCCGAGGAACGGTACTCACGGGTGTCGGGGGTCACTGTTGTGGACCCATTTGCCGGTGCAGGCAACCTGCTGTACCACATGACCCAGATGGGGAAACACCTTGCAAATATGATGAAGCGAAAGAAGCAGCAGTCTCACGCTGCTACCACGGGCAAATCTTCAGAGAACGATGGCGAGGCGCGTGACACCAAGCTGCTGCACAACCTGTCGGCGGTGGGGTTTGAGCTCGACAAGAAGGTTTTCGACTACGCGCATCACAACCTCAAGCTGGCGCTGCCTGACAACGGGATGGAGAACCGTTGCAAAATCCTCCACGAAGACTCGATGAAGGCAACGTTCAGCCCTGACGATGTGCCTCCTGAGAACTTTGTGGTGGTCACAGTGGACCCTCCGTGGCAGGGTTCTGAGTGGGACGCAAACACACGCTTCACCCTGGAGACAAGCGACCCCCCTGTGCCGGACATCATCGCTTCCTTCAAGGAGCGGTTCAAAGCGCACTGTGAGGCGATGCAGCTCTTCTTTGTCATCCCCTGTCCGAAGAAGACATCTGTGGAGTCCATCAAATCCCTCTTCCTCTCTGGCCACCTGATGCCCTTGTCACCCAAGGAATCTGTCAGGGACGAGGAACATTCGCCCCTTGTGATCATTGGCCTGGCGACGCCTCTGTCTGAGATGCCTGCATCGCCAACCCACGAAGCAGCATGACTCTGTAGACAGTGATGTGTTGGTGGCAGTGTGTTGCCATGACGCGATGCTTTTTTTCTCCCAGCCTCGCATGCAGCCTCTCTCCCCCTGTTGGAGGGACAGTCGCCCAGGGCACCTCCTGCCCTTCCCTCACTCTATATATCCCCTGCAGGGATGCCCTTGCGTGTTGGGCATCACTTCTCAGCCCTGCCTGCGTTGTCGAGGTGGAGCAAACAGCATTCGCCCCCCCGGATGAGGGTGGAATGAACCAGCAACGGTTTGAAACGTTATCCGCAGAACCAACGGATTGGCTTGGCAGTGTGGCCCCTCCCCCTCCCCCCCGCACCCCCTTTATCCGCCTCTTTTGTTTGTTCGATCGCAACTTTACATACACACTGCACAGAGGCACTCCCACACCACCCTCTGCAGAGCAGCCTGGCACGCAGCATCCAGCGTGTCCAGCAGCTGAGCCGGTGGCCTCACAATGAATGAGTGTGGGAGCCCACCGCAGGCCCTGGATGACGATGGGAAGGATGAGCTGCTCAGCACGCTCGGGAGCGAGGATGCGGGTGACGAGCTCCCTCTTACACTTGACGGCGCGCATGTCGTAAACAGCTACAAGGCAGCGGGCAGCGCAGCCAACAGCCCGCGCCCGGACACCACGCAGAACGCAGCCTCGAAGAAGGAGGAGGAGGAGAAGAAGACGATGGACAGCATCGGGCTCTTCTTCGGTGTGCAGCCCGACGACAGGATGGTGCCCCGCGCTGCATACGACTCGCTGCTGACACGCCTCAACCAGGTGGAGGCCAACCTTGCTGCTGCCACGCGGGAGCTCCGCCTGGAGCAGGACCGCGGCAGGGAGTCTCAGGACAAATGCTCCGAGCTGTCGCAGGCGCTGAAGCTGGCGGGCGACACCCTCAAGGTGGAGGTGGACCAGCAGCGCGAGCTGCAGCGGAAGCTGCAGCAGCGTGAGGACGAGCTTGTGATCCGCGAGCGCACCGTTGAGATCCTGGAGCAGCGCCTGCGATCCTGCGGGCAGCCTGGCAAGATCGACTTCCCTCCGATGACGGTTGGATCCTTCGCCTCGGTCACACGCCCCTCGCGCAGCCCCGTCCCCACACTCAACGTGGGCGGGCACGCCACCGCACACATCCACACCCCCGCGCTTGCAGGGCTCGCCTCCCAGCCCGCACGCCTCCCGCGCCTCAGCCACCCCCACGCGCATGCCGCACACCCAGCGGGATCGCACCAAGGCCTCCGCCTTGAGCACAACCTCCCCTTCCCAGACCGCGTGGGGCTGGGGGCCAACACCGGGGCCAGCTCCTCCTCCCTCGGGCAGCACACCTCCCACACGCACACCTCCCCCTCGCCGCTGCCGCCGGAGCTGACGGCGCGTGGGGGTGGCAGGCTGACATCGCTGGGGTTTGTGTGATGCAAGCTGCCCAGCTCCGGTCACCCTCTGCCTGCGTGCCTGCCTTCGGATTCCTGGAGGATGAGAGAGTCAGGTCTGGCAACCGGGCCTTTGTAGAGAGGACCCTGATCCTGCTGGGAGGTGTGCCTGAGTGTCTGTCGCGCTGCGGCCGAAAGAGAGAGTGTGAATACCGTCACTCAAGTTATGTTGGTGGGGTACTAATTTGGTGGGTTTGGGGGTTCTGGGAGGAGTTGGTGGGTTATTACCCCACCAGCATTGCTTGTGTGTGACGGTATATATGCGAGGGAGAGAGAAAGAGGAACCCACCGAGAGCTCGGTTTCCTGAGTGGCCCATGCTCTTGTGTGGAACAGGGCGTGGCGTCCCCTCCAGGTGAAAAGGGGCAACTCTAATGAAAAACTCAACCCAACCCCCCCCCCCCCCCCCGGTAGGGGTGGGTATACCCCTGTGAGAAAATGGGCATTTTCAGGACACACTCTAAACACCTCTCAGCCCCTACCTGACACACGCACCGACCCCAAAGGGTGCCAGAATGATATCCTGGGGCCACCAACACCATTTGTGGGGCCTTATGGGGTGTTTTTTGGGGTTCCGGAAAATTTGCCCACCGGTGGTTCCTGGTGGTACCGTAGGCCCACCTCTGTTTGCTGGACACGCCCTTTTGCTGGCACAATACGGGGTAGGCGTGGTGAAGGGGGTGTCGGAAATTGCCCGGACACAAGTTTCGACGATTGTGCCCCTGTCCCACTGATTTTTGCGCGAATTACATGCACGTATAGGCGTGCCTTGGCCTGTACAGGCCTGGACAGGCACAGATTGCCTGTATGGATTGATATAGATGTGCATATCACAGGTATGGGCCTGTATGGTCTTGTTATCCTGTGTGGAGCCCTGCTGAAAAATCAGGTGGCTGTGGTATTCACAGCCAGTATATTTCTTCACAGAGCACCCGAAGCAGGGTATAAGATAGACTTTTTTTCTGGCGCCGTTTTCCGGTTTTTCTGGTTTTGAAAATTTTTCGCGCGCGCCTTCGGCGCGCGCGACCCGCGCAAACCCTCCCAGAGTCTGAGAGGGCCCGGTGCCTGCGCGCGTCCTGTCGTACTGAGGCTGCTTGGTGGCAGGCGCAGCAGCTGCTTCGAAAGTTTGGACTCTCGGCCAAAAAACCGGTCTGGTGCAATTATTTTACGCAGGGGGGTCTGGGGGGCGGAGCCCCCCAGGCGGAGCCGCCGGAGGCCACGGTAGTGAACATCTGTTCCCTACAGTCTGGATTTGCTTGTAAGTAGGAAGGCTTCGCTGTATCGCACACCCGGCCAGCAGGAGATCACTGGTCCTTGAGGGTTCAACCTTCAGGGTGGAGGAGGACGGGGGAGCGACCACTCGTGACAGGTGTGCGTTGTGGGTGGAGTGGGTGCACGACAGAATGGCCAAAGGGTCCACGAGATCTCTGCACACATTCCGTTATCGAGGAGATGGGCACCTAGCTGTGAGGACAGGCAACAAACAAATCTCATCTGTTAGTTGCCCCCAATAGGCTTGGCGACCTTCAAGACTGCTTGAAAGTCGTTCGCGTTCTCGTCTCAGCCCTCCGGACAAGCAGATCTGTCTCGAGTTGGTGGGCTGTCGCCATGTATTCGATGGCACCGAGTGACGCTGCACAGAGGCAGACGACACGGTGAACTCCAGCGGAGGTTACCCTACCACCGCTGGAGTACACCGTGTGTCTCCCATGAGTCTCAACTAGCGGGAGTCTTAGCGTAAATTAGCTGGAAAATAGACTCCCGTCTCCAGTACAGACTGCAGTCTTAGACTCCCTCTTAGACATGGTGGCTGGAGTCCACCATGTGTGCACCTTCAAAACAGAAGAGATCTGCATGACGAGGGCATCACCACCCACCGGGCCACCCGCTAGGTCCATTTTTTCTTCTCCGCTTCTCTGCCTTCTTTGGACTATTTGAGCTCTGTGCGGATCACGATGGGGTCACTTTCTATTTTTTTACGGCGTTTTTTCTGACTGTTTTACTGTCCCAAAGTCACAAAAAAACCGCCAAAAATGAGACCGACCTTTTTTTTTTTTCCCAGAAAACCGGGAACCGGGAAACCCTGGTTTTGAAAACCGGAAAACCAGACCTATCTTATCCCCTGACCCGAAGCTCGTCAATACGCTTGCGCTTCAGGGCGCGCCTGTGCCTCGCCTGATGGGCAATTCGTCCATCACACCCCTCAACAGAGCCAGGTGTCACAGGAATGACTTGCACCGATTCGGGTGGTTTGCAAAAGCCTCCTCGTCATTTGCTTCGAATTCAGCAAATTTGTGCATAGTAACACAGTTCAACTGCTGAGTGTCTGTGCATTCCTGCTGTTGACACAGTGCTGCAGTGTGCGCAGCCAGGCATTTGCTCCCATGCTGGTAGGCAGGTGTTTGGACTTTGAATTTCGAAAGGGTTTGGAGGCGTGCCTTCAGCCTATCGAAATGATTGCGCCTCAGCTGCTGATATCTCACCAGGAGCGCCCAGTTCTTTGCGAAGATGAGTTTCAGAAAGTACTGAGTTCAACTGTGACACAGTGGCAGCGGCGCTCAACACAGGCGGCATGTCGTCATGGAGAAGAGTGTCGATTGCTATAGAATCTGGCCTGCGGGAGTAGCCTCATTCTACAGTCTGCGCGAGCTGGTTCCCGGGTGATATTTTCTTGGTAACAGGCTTGTGGGGTGGCACTAGCCATGTGAAGGGGTGTGAGTGCGTGTGCAGTGCCTATCCGGGGGGCACCGTAGGAACCACCGATGGGCAATTTTTTTAGAATGCCAAAATATCAGCACTGAGGTTGATCTGGTGGTGAAATCTCCACCACAAAACACTTTTGGGACGATCTGGGCACATTGGCACCCTTTACATGGCTTTCTGAGGTACTTTTTGGTGTTCCCGAAAAAAGATATTTTCTCACGCGTATAGGGGGGGGGTATACCCACCCCTACCCCCCCCCCCCCCCCCCCGATGCCTGCATAACGAGTGCAGGCATGTCGCTAAGCGTCGACCGTCGACCCAGTGATTTTGGGTTTCCCCCCCATAAAAAAGCGTCGACCCAGCGTCGACCCAGTGGACTGGGTTGACGCTTGGTCGAGGCTTGGAGCGTCGACCTAGTGGAACTGGGTTGCCATTCAAGCCTGGACCAAGCGTCAACCCATTTATTACACTGGGTCGACGCTCACCAAGCGTCGACCAAGCGTCAACCCACTTTCACTGGGTCGACGTCGAAGAGAGTATGGTTTTGCAGGAACAGATGCTCACTACCGCGGCCTCCGGCGGCTGGGGGCTCCGCCCCCCAGACCCCCCTGTGGCGTATGTCTCGTACTCAAGTCATTCGATTCCCACCGGGTCAGGGAATCCAACCACTCCAGTAGCCTCAGGAGGACGCAGCCAACTCACACAGAATCTGTACGCCCACAATGAACAGATGCTCACTACCGTGGCCTCCGGCGGCTGGGGGGCTCTGCCCCCCAGACCCCCCATCTCGCGTGCCCGTCTAGTAACCAAGTCCTTGCGCTTTGACGGCCGTGACATATCAGGGGGCAGCGTCGAAATCATGGTCCCGAAAGCCATTTTTTGGTTTCCTCCGGCACCCGACGGCGCGAGCGGGAGAGGAACCACGGAAGGAACCCAGCGCCTCACACCGTGCCCACCTAGTGGTCCACCGATGGGAAAATTTGGCAACAACACGAGCGCGCGCGAAGCGCGCGCGAGAAAAATTGACCCCTAGTGTTTTCCCCCCTGATCCCCCCCCAAAACAGGAGCGTCAACCCACCAAATCTCCAAAATCGAAAAGTTAGCGACAGGCCTGTAACGAGTGAAGGGTGATCATTCTTGTGCTCCCTTCTACCTCTATTTCACTACCCCCGATGCCAGCTTTGAAGATGTGATTCTATGCGCCTTTGATAAACAGAGCCATAGTGATATGTCACAGTGTGTGTACCCCCCCCCCCCCCCCCAGTTGCTCCGCACGAGATTTCGTAGCAGTTATAGGTATTTCGTAGCAGTCTGAGGGGGGGGGGTTCCCCATCCCCCAGGGAACACAGCCCTTGCCCCCTTCTTCGCGTGTTGCCCCCACGCCCCTCCCCCCCTCTTCAGGGTGTCCATTGCGTTCTGTTGCCGAAAAGAGGCCTCGGGTGCCAGCCCCTCAGGGGCCTTACACTATTCCGAAAGAACTGCTGAGAACATGAGTGGCGTGTGGGTTGCCAGAACCAAATCCGAAGGGGGGGGGCAACAGGGGGGGGAGGGAGAGGTCTCTTGGGCCCTGCATCCAGCTGTGCGATATGGGAAAGCCTGTCAGGTGGAAAGTGCAGTGGGATGGGTAGGGAGTGGGTGAGGTGGGGTTGCTGTCGTGCGCCCCACGGAGTGTGTGGGTTCTCCGTGGGGTGTGTTTCGGACCCATTTTTGTTGTTGCGTATTTTTTTTCCGGGAACGAAACCCCAGCCCCCCCTCCCCTCCCCTCCCGCCCCCGGTCTCTCGAAACAAAGAAGACTGTGGTTTGTCGACCCTCCCTCTCGCTCGCCTAGGCATGGCATGCCCCAGTGGCCTGCGGGACACCCACTGCATATGGGGCATATTCCACGGACTGCGGGAAGGCGTTCTGAGAGGGCCGAGATCCGAGGTCCCCTGCATGCTTCAACACTAGCCGTGGCTTCACTGGACCATTCGGTTTGTGTGTTTTCACACAAGCCAAAAATCGATGCGCATTCACATGGGGTTTCTTCGCATGAAACCGCGACTGCATACCAAAATTGCTCGCTCTGTGCTGAGGTGCCGTGGGTGATTGTTTTGGGGGCGAACTAATCGGGAATGTTAATAACCTCACCGCGATGCAGCTTGGCAACAGAACGAACTGCCCCAGTGGCGTCGATTGCCATTGTATCATTGCTCTACGGGTTTGGGGAAGTTGTTGTGGGCACCAGGCAAGGCGCACATCCCACCCCTCACAAAACCTGGGTGCAGGCTTGTGACGGATCTCACCAACACCTCTTGCCCTGATCACCCCTTGGAAGGGCGGAGTCCACTTGGGTGGACCCCGGTTTCCCTCGACTCTGTCTTTACCAAGGGACACAAATTCCTGAAAATGCTGCACCATGTGACCGAGGGGGGGGGGGGGGGAGGTCCTCTCTTCAAAGCGGCATTATTCCCCAGCAACATCACCGATATTCACTCCGGCCCTGACCCCCTTCCCGCGTCTGTCCCTCTGATGTCCGAATGTTAGTTCTGTTTCTATTCTGTATTGTCCCGTTCCGTTGCTGAAACCACTTATGCACCAGATGTGATCGTGCTGTGCGTCAGATCGGTACAACAACTACATGATGTGGCGTTCACATTTTGCTGTCTACTGCATTGCCGGGAAGCGAAAGAGGTGGGGTGGGATTCAAAAGGAGTGTCCTTTTTGTATGTTCTCCGGCGCTGCCTCTTTGTCACAGGCCTTGCTCAGAAAACCACACTGCCTTTGTGCCCGGAGGCCGATTATATCAGGTGACAGTCAGAAACATGATGATGTGCAGGCAGAAGGTTTTTGACCCTTTAGAAAACCGCTATGTGTTCAAGCCGCTTTATTCTGGAGCCATACCTACCCCCGGTGCTGAAGCAACGAGGGGTGGGGGTGCGCAAGACAGGCCGGCATGCTGTGCTGTTTGCGGCACACACACACACACACACGCGAAGAGTACGCGTCGAAACCGGTGTCACGTCGTGTTGGGGAATCCTTCGGGAGTGCGATACTGAAGGGGAGGTGCTACTGCCCGTGCAGGGCGACACCGCCTTAAAACTTGATAACCACACACACACACACACGAAAGGCCCGTCGCTCCCGGAAAAAAATACCCCTCCCCACTCTGATTAAAACGAAACCAAAAAGGGCAAGATCTCCCCCTTCTGCCACCCCAACCCCTCAACATCTCTCCACATCTAGGAATCGCCAACGATTCAGAAAATGCCGATCAGCAGATACAGCAGTCTCCTTCCTTCAGGGAGGGTGGCTTCTGCGCCAGATCTGTCATTCCCTGTCGAGGTTCTCAGAAGCAAGCCGCCAGATTGTGATGAAATGTAATGTTTTCCCCCCCGCTCGCGCGCACAAAACAAACCCCCGGTGACTCTCCCTAACATTTTTTTGTAGGGGTTTTATGGTATCGAGAGCAATTTTGTGTCGCGCGACTGACTCCCCAACGGGGGCTATTTCCAGTCGAGCTTGCTCTGGGGAGGGGCGGGCAGGCCGAAGCCATTCTCACACAACCATGCCAAAGTCGGCTGTCCCTCCACTCCCTCGCCCCCCCCCCCCCCCCTTTTCCGGATAGGGGAGGGGGCCCCGTGCCTGCGCATCCTGTCGCACTGTGGCTGTTTGGTGGGGAGAGCGCAGCAGGTTCTACTTTTGCTTCTACGGGCTCTCAGACACAAAGACATGTATTACACGCTTTCCGGATACACTTGGTACTTTGAACACCGCCCTCTGGACATCCCTTCTCTTTATTTTCTGCGAACACAACCCTTCAAATGAATGACCCCACCCCAATCATTGGCGGGGGGGGGGGGTAGGTCTTTCTACGTCGGCCATTGCCATCAGCTGCCCTTCCAGAGGGCAGTCTGATCAAGGTCTGAGTGAGGGGGAAAATCAATTTCTTTCCCAAAACAAAACCCCCCCCCCCTCCCCCCGCCCCCATCTTATGGCGTCCTCACCCGTGGTCCTCTAGGGTACTGCAGGGCGGGTGACAACACCTGCGACACACATAATTGCCCGCACAGGGTCTCTGTGGTCACCACATTCCGGCCTCAACCCAGCCCCCTCTGTATTTCTGTGCTCCCCTGATCCTTCTGCTGGAGGCTTCTCTCCTGTGTGCCTCTCGTGTGTTGAGGGCATTGCCCTGAAGCTCCTTCGAGCAATAGTGCAAGAAGAAAAATGCGCGCCCCCTAACCAGCTAGGTAGGCACAGCTTTGGCACAGAGAGGGAGAGCGAGATCAAGGCAACCCCCGTTGTGGCGTGTCGTGCCCATATTTCTGTTGGGCACATCTTGTGTGTTTTTTGAGTGTGCGCATCACAGGCTGCTGTATCCGTCTGCCCATATGTCAGTAGAGTGCAGTGTGTTGTGATGTTGGTCAAAAAAAATTCACGCGGATGTGTGTCCTGCCCACGGGCAGGCCATGCGTATACTTTGGCAGAATGCAGTTGTGCCGAATGCAGCGAATATTTTTTTTGCATACACGTTAAGTGTTCTAAGAAACCAGACATAACCAGAAGACCAACATCATGTTCGTGCTAGCACTTTTCCCTTTTGTCATCACACCCGTGCGCCAAAACAGGTTAGGCCTTATATTTGGCTGCGTTCAACGAAAAAAGACACTTCTTTCCGGAGTTTAGCTAGCACGATTCAGTTGGGCGATTCATTTGTCTGGTTTTTGCTGTGTGTCGGTGCATCGCACTCACGGCGCTGAAGTAAATTACATTACAAGTGGTTTTACATGTAAAATTACAAGTGAAAAATGGTTACAAGTGCCACTTGTAAAATTACAAGTGCCACTTGTAACTTTTACAAGTGGTACTTGTAATTTTACATGTAAATGACATGTGCCACTTGTCATCTCCGCGGTTTCCTTCATACTCTACACTGTGAGGGGGGAGAAATGACCAGCAAACGGTGGGAGTGCAATGCAACAGCTGTCGAGATCGGATCGAGTGGACTGATTGTATTTTGTGCCGACGACGAGTCTCATTTTTTCAGACTGCAGGGTGTTCGTCCGACATGTGCCTATCCCTCAGTTCTTGTGAAGCAAACTCCTGCAGACACACAGGGCAGGTCGTGATGTCCAGCTCATCCTGGTGGACGTAGAGGGCGTGTTGGCTAAGTCCACTTCTGAACACCGTTTTCTCACACAAGGGGCAAGACACTCGACATTCACACTGCGCCCTCGGCCGGTGTTGCCCGTCGTAGTGGGCGTAGAGCCCGTAAACCCGCGCGAAGCTCTTGTCAGGGCAAACAACGCAGCTATACTCTTCTGTGGCGGATGTCTCGTCGCCATCATCATCATCATCACCAGCCTCGCCGCTATTGCCGTCACTCGCAAGGTTGCCGCCATCACCAGCCTCCTCCCCGTCGGTGGTTCCTTGTGCAGGGGGCGTCACCTCCGTCACCTCCCAGGGTTCTTCGTCACAGATGCAAACCAGGAAAACATCGCCGTTGTTGCCGGGTTCTGCCTGAAATGTTTGTCCGTGACCATCTCTGCGGCGCACATGTGACCCGAGGCCAAGTTTGTCCAAGCGGACCACCAATTGACGAGCAGCTAATGATACTTGAGCCACGTATCATTGTGAGTGATCACACACCTGCACAGGCGCATGGAATCGTAAGATAATATTTGGGGCCGCTCGCCGATGGTAGGAGTCAGTGGAGGCTCTTTGCGCACGGTATTTTCATCCGTCAAGTGTTTCTGTTTCAGTTCATAGATCTGCAGATCACGCCCCATCATCTGCGGGGATCCCCCACGTGTCCACCTCTTGCGCTCACCGTTGCCCTGTTCGAAGAGCTCGTCGGAGACGGTGACCCTGTGCGCATCCTGCTCATCAAACCAGTGTTCGAGAGAATGAGCATATGCCGAGCGAGTGATCCCGGGATTTGCCCACTCCAACAAGAAAATCAGCACATGATAGCTGATCCCAGCGAATAGAAACTCTTTGCGGCAGGAACCTGTTGAGAAGTATCGCACTGGTATGTCTTGGTCGCGGAAGAAGATCAGCGATTGCATTGCGCAGCACAATGTCCGCTGATTCCCCACGGTGATGGCCTTCAAAGCAGCGAGTATCTCTCTTGCGTGATTCCCAGTGAATTTTTTTCCCACTTTTCCAAGGATGGTTTCCTCCACCACTTTTGATCCCGGCAGCGTACGTAGAATGAGGCGCATGACACCTTTCGTGTCGTGAAGGGGGGGCGTCACGGTGTAGACAGGATTCGAGAATTTTGAAGCGATGCTACAAGTGAATCCTGCGGCATCCATCTCTTGGATACTACAGCGGTGGCAGTCATGCAGGTACTCCAAACGCTCGTCGATTCCTGTAAGGCAGAAGGCAGAACGATGCCCTGTCCCACCTACACCTTTGAAGAGTGACCACAACTCTAAGTGGTCACCCCCAAGCGGAACTGGGTGATGGAAAAGGAGCAAGGCCCCTTCGTGAAGATCCCCTTCTGAACTGCCACAATCTGCCCCAAGGCATGGAGCATCCACCATTCGTAGAACAGGGGCTTGTGGCGGTCACACACTGTCAGAAAGCGGGACGCGGTGATCCCGTCCGTCAATGCGATTGCCAGTCGCTGCCTGCTCTTTCCTTGAAGGCTACCGGGTGTGTAGCCATCACCCGTGACCATGACTGTTGGTGGGGGGCGACCCGAGCGGATGGGAAAGCCCTCAGCAGAAACTCGAGGCACCCCCGCATGTTCCCCAGCAGAGAGGGCGTCATCAGCCGGAGGGGAGCTTCATGATTTACGAGGAGGGGGTATGAAAGCCCCATCGAGATCCCTGTCTCTGCGAACGAGTGAGCCCAGCCGTTCACAGTCGCGCAGAGACATGCCCAACTCTGCCCTGTGTTGTCGAATGATTTCACCGATTTCTGCTTGAATCCACAAAATGCGGAGGCGGCACAACGAGCGAGCCGCTGTATTCACCTGGCTCACACTGGTCCGAAGGACGGTCCCTGTAGAAGGTGTAGTCGACCTGCACCCCTTCCAGCGTCGCCGTCACCAGCTTGGTGAAGCCATTCTCGACGATGACGCTATAGTAGCGCCCGGTCTCCTGGTCGTGCACGCCCACAACGATGTGCTGCAGCGCCGCCACCGCCGCCACTGCCTTATGCTTCGGACGCGTCTCGGATGTGGAGGCTTGTGCCGATGCCTTGTACATCTTGACCATATCCATGCTGTCCAGGTCCTCCACCACCAGCTTGAGGCGCGCGAAACCCTCCGACTTCTTCTGCGTTGGCGTGGGGAAGGGCTTCAGCGCGATGCCGTGGATGGCCATCTCACGGTTTCCTTCGATCCGAACCGTGTACAGGTCGCCGGAAACATCCTTCAGCGACTTGTAGGAAGCCAGTGCATCGTATTTGTGTTGCCGGACGTGTGTTTCAGCACCTTTGTTATCACTCCAGTCTTGGGGGGGATGGTGGTCACCAGCACCTTCTGCAGCATCTCCTTCAACACCGTGTGTTTTAACACCTCCCCCGTCTTCCTGGTGGTGTACAGGGCCACAAAGTCCTCCACAAGCTGCTGCAGCTGGCTTTCATGCCGCTCATCCTCCTTCCCCAGATCACCGCTCTTCGTCCGCTTGCTGTTGCGCGTCGGTGTTGTGGTTGCCGTTCTCTTGCTCATGTTGGAGGTGCAAAGGTCCTTTTGTAAGTGAGGGTGTGTGTGTGCAGCAGGGCATGTGCTGGTCTGGGGTCGCGGGGGATAAACAAATGGAACAACACAGCTCGCCAGTGTTAAGGAAAGCTCGTAAATAACAAGTGGCACATGGGTGGATTTTTTTTGCCCCCCCCCCCTAATTTTCACGAGATTTTTTTCCAGGGCTGGGCATGAGTTCCAGCTGACCTTCGGTACCAAAACCCAAAAAAATCACCTCCTGGGCACGACCTGGCCATCAGGACACCTTCCACACCCAGTAGGACCTGTTTTTCACCATTTTTCGACAGATTTTGGCCAAAAGTGGCCCGTAGGGCCACACAGTGCATTTTCCTGGTTTTCACCAGTTTTGCCCATCTTCTGCTCATTTTCTGGGCCCGAAACCGATTCCAGTGGGTCCACAGGACTCCTGTGGACCGATTTCTCCTACTCGGGGTCAAGAATGTAGTCACGGAAGGCGAGAAAACTGCAAAATTTGCCTTTTTCACCTGTTTCTGCAGGGAACTCGGGGAACTGCAGGGCCAGGTCACAAGCATAAAACTCCAAAAACAGGTGAAAGACCCGGATCGGCTCTAGCAGCTTCCCAGTGGCAATCTGCCTCCCTGCTGCACAGCCAATTTCCAGAGAGTGACCATCATCATTTCCCAGACGACACCCTGTCTCAGAGCCCACGTGTTTGTCTGGCGGTTGAACGCAAAGAACTCCGGCACTTCGGGGTACCTGAGACTCGTCATCCCATCGAAGGTGAACCGCCCGTGCTAACCCGGCTTACACATCCCTTTTGGTGATTGTTTCATTGTATTCTTCTCAGCACCGGGGGGGGAAATGCAAAACAGCCTCATGGGGGTCCTCGCTACGAGTCACTGTGAGTCACGAGTCGTCAGTTTTCAGCCAAACATGGCTGACTTCTCACTTTTTCTCACTCAGTCACACTTGGTAGCGAGGGCCCCCCATGTGCAGCGTTATCGAAGAAGACCCGCTCTTGCGCCTCGAGGTGGATGTTGAGCCTTGTGACGGAGGGCCACACAACGGACATTGTGTGCAGAAGGTGAGGGCGAATTCGAATGGAGCGAGGGGGTGAAGGGAGTTTTTAAGCACACTCGTGTGAGCGGAAAGCGCCCCACCACAGCTGCAACCAAATGTACTCTATACACTAACCCCACCCTTCATCAGGCTCAGGGTGTGATCAGTTCGGGGTTTTGTGTGTAGAAGCATCAACGCAACAAACAAAAGGAAATTCATCAGAGCGGTTGTAGCTGTGAAGTGATAGGGCGCTTTGCGGAGCCTGTGGGATTATCCAGGGACCCACAGAACTGATCCGGTCGGGGTGGGTCCTTCTTCCCTTTCTTCCTCCCCCCTGTTCTAATACTTGCAATACTGGGGCCTTCGCTGCAGGAGGGGTGAAACAGGTGAGTTTTTGCAGTTTTCTCGCCTTCCGAGATGCATTCTTGACCCCGAGGAGGAGAAATCGGTCCACAGGAGTCCTGTGGACCCACCGGAACCGGTTTCGGGCCCATAAAATGAGCAGAAGATGGGCAAAACTGGTGAAAATCAGGAAAAGACACCTTCTTCCAGGGTTGGCCCCTGCGGGCCATTTCAGGCCAATATCTGTCGAAAAAATGATGAAAAAGGTGCCCTGCTGGGTGTGGAAGGTGTCCTGATGACAAGGTAGGGCCCACGACATTTTTTTTTTGGGTTTTGGTACCGAAGGTCAGCTGGAACTCGTGCCCAGCCCCGGAAAAATTTCTCGTGAAAATTAGGGGGGGGGGCAAAAAAATTTACCCACATGTCATTTACATGTAATTTTACATGTACCACTTGTAAAATTTACAAGTGGCACATGTAATTTTACAAGTGCCACTTGTAAATTTACATGTAAATCACTTGTAAAACCACTTGTAACAGTGGTTACTTCAGCGCCGTGAGCTGGCAATCCTCTCTCCCCCCCCCCATCTCTAGAGTGTGTGGTATTTTATCCGTTGTTTTTTATCTGTGGTTTTGTCTGCAAACCTCCGCAAAGGAGCTGCAGGCAGAGAGAAAGAGAGAGCAGTGCGTGCGAATGCAATAATGCGCACAGCCCCCCCCACCCCCCCTTTTTTTTGGCTTGATAACCTTGTTTAGTACCTCCTGGGTGGTGGTGGTGGTGGTGGTGGTGGTCTGTGCGAAGCATATGAAATAACGAAAACACAACACACCCCTGCCCGCCACCATATTCATATGCATACCTCCTTGCCAATGTGAAGGTGGCAGGCAGAGGCACAAGGCCCCTCTCACCCCAACCCCACCCCGCCCCTCTCCTGAAGCCACAACCACTGTCGATGGTTTGCATCAACGTTCCCCTGTCACAGCCAAAAGGCCACGCGCTGCGCCACACCGTGAGACGCTGAGGGGAGCCACAAGCGGGAACTGCTTACCCTTTGCTTCCTGTAAACTCAGCAAGCCTCGAGGCAACCACCTGCTGCACCACCGTGTCACCTCTCGAGTTTAAAGGAGTGAACATCATCTGCCGTTGGTGTGCTCTGGCGGTCTCTTTGTTCCCGCCAGGGGCCAATTTCGGAGTTGTTCGGTGCCTTGTTGAACAGCTCAAAAGAAAAAGCAACAGCAACATGCTTATTCCCATTCTCTATCTCTCTCTCTCTCTCTCTCCTCCCCACACACTCACACCTCTTGCCCCGCATTCTTTCTCTTTCTTTCCTTGCCATCCATGGCACAGCCTTGCCCAGGCCATCGTCCCACGCCCTCCTCGAATACTGGGCGAGGAGGTGCCGTGTCCACTGTCCACCGTGCCTCGTTGTCCTCAGTGATCCGTTCCGTATATAGATAGGCAGTTGGTGGATGACGTGGGCAGGAGGAGGTGGGGGGGGTATTTTTTTGGCGTCTCTTTCCCCTGTGATAACTCCGGATGAGACAAACAGTGGCATCGGGATTTGGGAGGAGGAGGAGGGGTGGCGGTGGTGGGGAAATCTGCTCTTCTTCTTGTGGGATGGGCGGGGGGTGGTAGTGTGGTGGTGGTTAGGTGGGTTTGCTCACTGGAAACCCCAAACCACCGCAACAAGCAGTGTTTTCCCGATGATGAAAACCATGATGAACTCATCATTTTTTCATTTTTTCCGAAAATTGGCTTGATGAACTCATCATAACAGGGATTATCCCTAGGAAAAAAATCTGGGGGCTCCGAGGGTCTTCAGGGGCACTTTTTCTGATGAGGGACAGTTTTTTCATCACGCACAGAACAACCCCCCTCCCTAACAGGCGCCACCCCCACAGGATGCTGCTATTAGATGCAGAAAAAGCACTCTCGGTTTTTTGGTGGTGGAAGGTGGGCAAATGCGAAGAACTGACTGCGGCACCTTCTTAAGAGAGAAGGGCGAACTGGAGCGCCAGGCCTCGCACAGAGGCATCAAGCAGGCGGTGTATTTCCTCCGACCAGCAGTGCCTGCTCATAGGACCCTGTGGTCAACATTTACATGCCATGGATGACTTGCCGACCGCAACAGATGTTCACTACCGTGGCCTCCGGCGGCTGGGGGGCTCCGCCCCCCAGACCCGATGGATTTTTGGGAAACCACTGCGCATACTTACAAAATCAGCGCGAGAAATTTTTTTTCACACCCCCCCAAAAAATGTACCTCATCATGAGCCCCGTATTTTTCTTGATGATCGGGAAAACACTGGCAACAAGGTGGCAAAATGTGTTTTTTTTGTGCGTGCCGGATACACACAGAATCCAGTGGAAAAAAGCAGAGGCTCTGAGAGGCAGATCAACGTTTGGGGGGGGGGGGGGGAGTGTGTTCTTTATCGTTTGTGGGTTTCATGCAATGGCAGGGGGAATTGGACACAGCTCTGGCAGTGTGCGTGCCGCCACAAATCTCTCCGGGATAGACAACAAGAATAAACGTTTCATATTTTACTTTGCACAGCCTTCGCGACGCGCTGTGTATGCCTGCATCATGCATGAATAGCGGGATGAGTGAGACCTTCTCTCTTCAGGGTGAGAGGTTACACTCTTCATCCGCACGCAAGCCATGATTCAATCTGCCTTGGGCTGTAGTAGGGTAGCCGCAGGGCTGGCGTTCCTGGGATGGGTGCCATAGCGAAAGGCATGCCCAAAGCGTACTGCCTGTAGCTTTCCGTTGGGCAGCGAGATGTCGCAGGTCGCCTTCTGGCTACAGTGTGTGCCAAACGGCGGTTCTCTCGGCCGTGTGGCGGCACATCCCTTTTTGTTGTTCGTTACGGAATTTCAATTTGCCTGCCCAAAGGAAAGCAACCATGTACGGCCAGAATGTGACCCGGAAAAATCAACACCACAGTGGAAACCTCTGGCGAGGTCGCTGGTTGTGTTTTGGAGGTGGCTTTGGAGCAGGCCACGATTCAGTGATATGTTATGATTTATTTTATATTGCTCTGCATGTGGCAGAGAGGGAGCCCCCGCAAGCGCATCTTCTGATGCGTGTGGTACCCTCCATTCCCCTAGAAAGCCACACGGGGGGCGAGCTGCAGGTGGCGGGGTGGGGGCTCCGACGCAGATGCGGCCTTCTGTTACGGTATTCTTGGCTTGGTGGATGCTTACCTCTGCACCTGTGCTGTTGCTGACCCCTACACAACACCCGTTGATGTGATGTGTGGGGGTGGGTCAAGGCTATCAGATCTGTGGTAGGGATATCAAGGTAGCTGTCCCCACATGATATTGGACAGCAGTACGTGGATGAAGGTTGCTGCTGATGAGGTGCGTGTGTTGGCGATGTGTCGTGTAAGTGTAGCAGTGATACAGCATATGTGTGGACACTCATAGTCAGACCAATAGGCTCGCAGATCGAGAATGAACAAAGAAGAAGTCATCTAGTTGCAACACAGTAAGGAGTGGCCTGCGATGTGCCACTTGGCCATCTCGCCCGTGGCTGTCTCTCGATACCAACAACAGAAAGTCAGAGTCGAACAATAACGCAACATAGGGGGGGGTCAGAACATGATACTTGGGACAGACTTCCCCCACCCCCGCCACGGGACACGCAGCATAGTGCAGCGCAGCGCGCCAAAAATTGAACACAGCAAGCGACAGCCCCACCGCCCCCCCTCCCTCCCCCCCTCCCCCTCGCCTCTTTGCCATGTTCATGCCGCCTTCGGATCCATTGTCTGCAGTCACTAGGGTTGTGGCATGGCTGGTGTATACAGCCACGATGTCAACGAAGGGGCCATCGGTCTAATGTACAGGGTATGTTGGCGCCCTGCTCTCGCAACTATCAGCTCTGTGCGTTACACCCGCGCACCACCCCCTTACAACTCACCGCTTGCATCCTGCCGGGCATCGTATATCAATTGTTCATCAAGACAACCCACCGGCAGGCTTGGAGTGGCAGGGGGCAAATGGAATGCAGCGCATTCCGCCGCACGGCAGCAGTCGACCTTAGCACAAGCTACTTCGATGACCCTCTGTCGTGCGTGAAGTGCCATACCAAATCACCATGCCAGGATGGATTTGCCGCGAAGGTGCACACCTGCCCCACAACCTTCGTGTCGACATGTGTTGTGACTGGTTTCTGCCCGACCTGCCGTGCAGAAGTGCACTGGTCCAACTGAAGCTAACCTGGATGGCAATGTGATGGCAGATAGATTGTGGCGGTAGAGATAGATCCCTGCGCCCCTCCTAGAAGGGAATGACCCCCCCCTTTCTATCTCAAAATTCGTCAGACCATGCCGTGGCCGAGGCTGCCCCTCCCCCCCTCACTCCACAACCTGCATAACGAGTGAAGGGTGATCGTTGTTGTGCTGCCTTCTACTTCTATTTCACTATCCCCCCCCTCACTCCACCACCACCACAGGCGACCTATTCTCTCACTGCTGCTCTGTTGCAACAGGGGAGGCATGCCTGCATCCTCCTGTTGATGGGGAGAGGTTGTTGCACCGCTCGATGGGCAATGCGTGCGCACGGGGGGATGACCGCAGCGAGGCCGGCGGCGACGACGCGGCGCTGTCGGAGGAGTTCCTGTCGCGGAAGCACGAATGGTCACACAAGGAGGTCATGCTGTGGGCACGCCAGCAGGGCTTCTCCAAACCGGTCATCCGGGAGCTGAAGCGGCGCACCTCAGACGCAGCAGCCCTCAAAGGCCTCCGCCCGGGCGACCTCTCCGCAAACGTGCCCCCTGCTGCCGAGGAGGTGCTGCTGATGCGCCGCGACATGCTCTACCGTGACCAACCCCCGCAACCCGGGGCAGACGGCGCGACACAGGACACCGTCGACGTGTGGCAGGAGGCAGCATCCATCCGTGCTGATGATCTGCCTCCCCAGATGCGCCGCGAGCGTGGGCAGCAGGACGCGGTGATCGACAGCGAGGTGGGCCACGCCCTGACCCTCAGAGGCGGCACCCAGCAGGAGCTGCTGCAGCGCCGCGAGAAGCTGCGCGCCCTCATGTTTCTGTCCGACCCCTTCGACCCGCCGGACCCCCAGCTGGGCGGGCCGGGCAGCATCGCACGCGAGATGGAGCGCCTCCTCGCATCCCTCAACAGCGACCTGCCTGAGGAGCGCATCACCTCCCCCCTCGTCCCCGGGCCCGCAGGCCCGCCGCTCCCCATGTCGCCTGCCAGCTCCCACAGCACGCTGGGCGGGCTGCAGGGCTATCTCACACCCCCCGTGGCGCAGGCCTCGCAGCCGCAGCCGGAAGCGGGCAGGGTGGTGGGTGTGGCAGAGGGTGGTGGCGGCGGTGGTGGCGAGGCTGCCCGGGAGGCAGCCAAGCCCAAGCTGCGCCCTGCGGAGGTGTCGGTGCGGAGCAGCGAGGCGAAGGTGCTGCGCGAGGTGGCGACCAACACGTCGTATTGCAAGACCCCCGTGACGCCGGGGAAGCGGCGGCCCGTGCTCAGCGATTCGAGCAATGGGACGGGGAGGAAGGCGCTGCACAACACGTTGGTGCTGGCAGGGGAGGAGGATGAGGTGAACGACATGGGGCAGCGTGTCACAGCGCTTCTGGATGCTGCCGAGTCGCGCCCGTCGACCCCCTCGCGGACACCCGCGATGGTGCGGAGGGAGTTGGGCGACACCCCAACCACACACGACTTCTCCTTTGTCTCGCCCGACAGCAGCAAGGCAAAGTCCCGCACACCGGGGTCGAGGGTGCAGCCCTCCCCGCCCACACCGAACCTCATGCCTGAGGCGCGTGAATCGCGTGCCCCGTCGGTCCGGCGACACCCGCACCCCCTGGTGTTGGAGGCGGTGCGCGTGAGGGGGGCCGTGGTGTTCAAGGGTGTTGACTTCCGCAGCTACCGCACGCTGGACAGAGCGAGGCGGCAGATGTTCGAAGCGGCGGTGAAGGAGGATGTGTGCACCAACCTGATGGCGCAGGGGGTGGTGCCAGGGGATGTTGTGGATGTCGACCTGCATCCGGAGGCAAACCGCATCGTGTTCGATATTGATGTGGATGACACAACCGAGGCGGCGGTGGCTGACGAGCTGCGGAATGTGCTGCGGAGCGGGAATTTTTCCGTCGATGCTATCAAGCGCGCCTGTGCCCTGCATCTGGGGATGGATGAGACGAAGCTGCTGCTCGACAGCGCTGCCACCCGGGATGCGCGGAAGGCTCGCATGCAGCGCTCCTCTGTCCGCAGTGTGCAGCGTGGGTCTCCCGCAGGTGTTGTGTCGCCGCCCCCACCTGCTGCTGGTCGCACGGCACGCACTGCGTCGCCTGTGCGGAATATCCCAGCGTCGCCGCCTCCGCCGAAGCCGGGTTCCCGCACCCACACACCTCCGCATGCCGCGCCGCTGCAGCGCGTGTCGCCCAAGCCGAAGTCGCCGATGCCGTCGACGCGACGGCGGCAACAGCTTGAGGGGAATGTGCAGCTGAAGCCGCAGGGCAATGCTGTGCGCTCCATCCCCAAGTCCCCACCTGCACCGCCGCCAGCCGCCGCTGCGCCCCGCCCGCATGATGTGCTGCTCAGCAAGCTGCGCAGTGTGCCAAATGTGTACGCTGCCACAGCTGCCACGCACAGCATCGACGAGCTGCTGCAGGAGCTGCACGCCGCGGAGGCAAAGCACAACCTCGCGTCCTCCGTGTCGGGGAACAGCAGGGGCGGCGAAGCGTGGTCGGAGCAACACACCTGGGCAGACGTGCCGCAGCCCCCCCGCCCCCTGTCGCCGTACGATGCAGCCCACGCCCCCCCCTCGCCCGAGCCGGACGCCGACCTGTCGGCATCCCTCACCACCATGCGCCTGGGCCCCCAGGCACCCGCCACGCCACAGACACCACAGAACGCCATCGTGCAGGAGGTGCACGCACTGCACGTCCACCGCAGCGTGTCCTCCCCTGTGCCGCCTGCGCGAGGCCCGCCTGGGGCAGGTGGGTGTGTCAGCCCACCTCCAGTGTCCTCTGTGCAGGAGTGCGATGACTCATTCATCGACGTGGGGGACAGCCAGCTCAACGTTGTCATCAACAGCAGCCATATGTACGGGCGCCAGCAGGGCTACTGCGCGCCGGCAAGCCCGCAGCTGGTGCGTGTCGGGGTGGAGGACACGCACCCTGCGTACTACGGTGCTGAGGAGTCGATGTGTGCGTCCTTCTCGCCGCCCCCGCCCCCGCCGCCTCCTGGGAACCCCCTCCTCAACACGTTCCCCACCGCCGAGCCCCCCCAGCAGGTTGCGAAGGTGCTGTTCACGCCAGATGCACCGGCGCATCAGAGCCACCTCTCAGGAGGCGGCATTGGCCCGAAGCATTTGCAAATGCTGCGTGAGACGGACAGTGTTCTGGCAGACCTCAGCAGGTCGTACCACCTGGGGAGGGAGTCGGACCTTCCCGTGCACGATCAGCAGCTGTCGCGCCTCCGCAACATGGTGCGGACAGGGTGAGCAGCTGGTTGGCTTCGGATTTGTGTGATATGTCATGAAAAGTAGAAGCAAATGGATGTGGGAGGAGGGGTGGGGTGTGGTGCTGCCAACAGCCAGCCGCGCGCGGTGCGCTTTGGGCGTAGGGCGGGTGCCGCATCCATCTCCTCGGCAGATTTCACAAGCATGCGTGGTAGTAGAAGCAATTGGGGGTGGGGTGGGGGGGGCAGTGATGGCACCTGGGTTTTTATGAGGGTTTAAATTCGGGTTTAAACCGGGTTTTTATTAGTTTACGCGGGTTTTTATTCCCAGGGTTTTTATTGGGGTTTCCTTGGTCACAGGCAGCTTCACGGCACTGGGGCCTTTCAATGACCGAACCACCGTACTGGGAGGTTGCCCCGCCGCATTTTTGCTCGAAGCAAACCTGCGACGGAACTGCCCACGTCCCCTGACCCCTTCGTTATGCGTGACCGCCCGCTGCACATTCCGTGTGTAGCGCACGCGTGGTCCCCCAGGCTGGGTGGATGTTTGCTCCCCCTCCCCATGGACACCCCTGTGAAGGCCAGGCCGGGTCCACAAGGAAGTCGATGACGGACGGTTGCCAGCCCCCCCGATGAACTGCTCTGGGGATCATCGTCACCATGCTCAATGCTGTCTGTCCGATGAGGGCCCGGCGTGCCCTCTACTCTACTGAGCTAAGGGCCGACACACCTCCGCAACGTTCATCAGCAGGAGGATGCTGATGATTGTTTGAAGGTGGTGGTTCCGGCTCAACCCCAGCCGGTGCGCAGTGTGTTTGCCCTGGGTCTTTGTTGGTTGCCTCTGAAACCCAGAACCTGCTGCGGACCGTTGGGCTCAAGCCCAACAAGCAGCTGCGGGCCGCGCGGACGCGAGCAGGCACCACCGCACCCACTGCAGACCTCTCGAAGGAGCGCTCGACTAGCGTAGGGGCGGGTTTTTATCGGGGTTTTATTGGGTTTTTATCGGGTTTTTAGGGTTTTTATTATTTACTCCGGTTTTTATTCTGGGGGTCGGGTTTTTACCATCACTGGGGGGGGGGGGGGGGGCAAAAACTACATACATCCCCCCAGGTTGCCCCTTCTCTTAACCATAGACACACTCGTGTGTTGTGCCCAGCGATTTCCAGGGACCAGCTGATTGCGAGCAATTCCACCTTTATTCTTTCCAGTAGATCACATGAATCTGCCCCGTTAACGGGTAACCGGTATTACCGGGTATTACCGGAAACCCGGTAATCGGCCTCCATTACCGGGTATTACCGGGTCAAAAACGGGTATTACCGGGTAAAATTGGGGGTATTACCGGGTCCGGTAATACCCGTTTTCGTATTACCGGGGATTTTCCGTGGGGATTTCCTTGGTACAGGGATGGTTCGTGGGGTGTCGCAGTGAATCAACTGCAGGGTTCTGGCCATCTTCCGTCTGGCAGTCCAAGGGAAGGTGCGCGGGGGGAATGTCAGGTGTTAGGTGACCCCCCTGCGTTATTCTGAAGGCCAGCCTCTGCAGCCCCTCCTGTCCCACCCCTCACAGGGGCGGCCCTGGGAACACTGGGAGTGGGAACGGCTGGGGAACACCCACGTTCAGTACAACCAAGATCTACGAGGCAGGCTTTGCGGCATGGCGGTGGGGGGATGTGTTGGCGTGGCGTGCCCCGATGATTACACAAACAAAGGTCGAGATAATGAGCCCAGGCCCTGATTCCAACACCTGTTCGTTCAACCAAGATCTATGAGGGACACACCCCTGTCTGTGCCTGTGTCCTCCGTGTGTTGCCTCCTCTCCCTCTTCAATGCACTTCATGGCCTGGTCCGCTTCCACGGAGGCAGAGCGTGTCGTCACACAACCGGCCGTCCACGAGGCTAAGTTCTTTGAAACATGCATCATGACTTGTCCCGACTCGAACCAAGCTGATGATTTATCAGAGGGACCAGTAGCCAAGCAAGATGACAAGAAGCAGGCACAACTCGTGCATATATTGAGGGCCTGGTCGAATCCACGTTTTGCTGGGACTTCTCTGGATTGCATCATATCGTAAGGGGTCGCTAAATACCTTGCCGCACCAGCTCGGATCTTAGCTGCAGGTCCGGTACAGAGTGCCAGAGGTGCTCTTGTCAAGGGTGTCGCCAGAGAGGCTTCACATGGACGTCTTGCTGTGGAGCGTATCACAGAGAATTTCTCAAAATGGAAACGTGTCGACACCACAACTCGAGAACCAGCTCTTCCCGTCCACCTGCCCAAACCAGCCGTTGTCTGGGAGTCGTGAGGCCACCACGTGGGTCGACTGCAGGCTGGTTAGCTTCCGCTCATCATACACAGGGCGGATACCCTCAGCGTCCCGAAGGCAGGTGCGATTATCCACCTTGGTTCGGGGGCAGTCCAGCGGCGAGCCCGTGTTGAAGCCACCCCAGCAAATACAAGTCCGCTCACCGTACTGTGACCTGCTGTGGCAGGAACCACAAGCCCGGCCACGCCAAGAAGCACCTCTCGGTACCATAATGCTCGTTGGCTGCTCGCAGATAAGTGTTGCGACAAGCACCCAGCCAGCAGAGCGATGTGACCGAATAACGGAGCTGGCGTGACCAAGCAC
The DNA here is from genome assembly GCA_963210315.1 of Rhynchopus euleeides. Classification (NCBI taxonomy): domain Eukaryota; phylum Euglenozoa; class Diplonemea; order Diplonemida; family Diplonemidae; genus Rhynchopus; species Rhynchopus euleeides. The sequence continues at coordinate 1,561,134 of OY723245.1, forward strand.
TCGAGCCTGGGGTAGGAGAAGATGCACGCCTAGGAGGTTTACCTGAACGAAGGACCGATAATTGAAAACGAGGAGCCCTTCGCTCTGTGCCACTGTGTGCCCAACTGTGCCACTTTGCAACCAGTTTGGTGACGCACCGTTTCTGCATTTCTGAGCCAAGGTCCTTAAATGATGGAAGCTATGGGAACAGTGCCTCTCTGTGATGGAACCTTCATTGGTTCAGAATGTGCCTGCCCCAAGACCCTGTTGGCCCAGGCAGTCACTGCCCCAATGGAATGGGGCTCGCAGACTTTGGGAGAGGAAGGTGGCCCTGCGATCACGCCTGTCTCATGTTATGCGTGTGTGTGATCGACTGCCTGATCTGAAGGCACCGCCGGCTCTGGAAGGGCTCAGGTGGTGTGTGGGCACCGTGCAGTAGTCAGCACTGCTGCGACGGAAACTCGAAAAGTCTGCAATGAGCCACACAAACCAGACGTGAACTGCGGAACCCGGCTTTCGATCACCCCATGCGCCATAGAATCCAATGTCGACCACAACACACTGCTAAGGGGAAGGGAATCAACCCAAAAAACAAAGGGAAATCCCCATGGAAAATACCCGGTAGCGCTACCGGGCTATAACCGGGTATTACCGGGTATTACCGGGCAAACGGGTATTACCGGACCCGGTAATACCCGTTTTTCGACCCGGTAATACCCGGTAGCCGTTAACGGGGCAGATTCATGAGATCAGTTCGTCCCCCCCCACCCCCTTGCATGACATGTGGTGGGTGTTTTCTCAAGGACGTGTGTGCAGTGACGATGTCTTGAGCAGTTAGATACTGTGCGGCTTATGCCCCACATGTGTGTGTGACGTCGTCGACCACAAAATCTAGCCATCTGCCGAGTCGTTGGAATCGCTGGAATATTGTAGTCGCTCGTCTGGATGGATCATCCTAGACGTCTGCATCGCCGTGTGTGCAAAGTGGGGCTCCAGCGCCCCGCCGCAAAGAGCAGAGAGATCAACGTCATCTAGGACAGGCGCTGATCTTTCCAGTGTGGCAGTGAGCCGTTCAGCAGATGTGCACTGTCCGTATGCTATTGTGCCCTGAAAGCGTCGGTTGGCATCCGCCCAGCCGATGGCTGCAGGGGCAATGTACTTGCGGTCCCCGGAGGCCCGTGGCATGTGCAGTGGCACCAGTGGCCCTAGCCATTCTTGTCCACTCGCCGCAAGCGCATTGTACGCTTTTACCTTCACTAGATCAGGCTCAAGCCAACAATCCAATCCAGGCTTGTGTTTGTGACGCTATCCTGTGGTTCAGCCCGTCTTGCGACACCAGCAACAGCTTCGATGCAACGGCCTCATCGTAGAGTTTGAAGGGTGCCGCGGAGACTGAGTCTCCCTGCGTGGTCTGCACGCGGCGTGGCACCCCTACTTTTTGTGTTGTGCTTGAAACAGTTCTGTCAACTTTGTTCCGGCGGAACCACTGGCGTGTATTCCTCTGCCTCACGAGGTGTGCACGAGTTTGGGAGCTGAGGATGCAAAACCCCGTCAATGCAGCTCATGTCCTGTCACGACAGGGAGTTTCGGATGTTGCGGGGTTCCGTCGGTGCAGAGCCTCGCACATGACGCCCTTTGCAGTATAAAGAGGCGCGTTTCAGAATGAACCCGGCAAACATCGTCTGTTATGCCCCACGACCCCTTGTGAGGATGCTGAGGAGCTGTGCGCGACAGTGTTGCGACGCTTGATACCATCCGGCCCTTCGTATGTGTGGGTGATGCAGAAACTTCACAGACACACAGCAACACCCAACCAACAGGCACTCGCTGCTACACTTTTACACCAGACAGCAGACAACAGACAGGAAAGATGGCAATTGCGTTGCTCGCGGCTGTGGCGTCACTTACTACTGTGCCCGCCAGCAGGGGTGGGAACGAAATCGTAGTGTCACCCGTGCACCCCGCCCCGCCGTCAGGCGGACTCCATCCGCAGTCCGTGGTGGTGGGGCCGGTGGGGAGCATCAACCTGGCGCTGATGGCGCACGGGGTTGAGGCGTGGCCGGACCTGATGGGTTCGGAGCTCCGCAACCCGCCGGCGTTCCTGGAGCTTCTGCCGCTCACGATCCCGCAGTGGCAGCTGCCCGTGGGGGTGGATGTGAAGTTCACGTGCCCCGACACATCGGCCGTGGAGGTGTGCGACGCCTGGGTCTTCTTCTACTCGTGCTCTCACACCTGCGCGACGAAGTACCAGGGCGGGATCCCGGGGCTGCTCTCCGTCACCCCTGGGTGGAAGCGGAACCAGTGCGCGCCGCGGTTCGTGACGGGTGCGCCTGGGGCCAGCTTCGTGCACCCGATGGGTGCGTTCCGCAGGCAGCTGGCGCGTGGGGAGTCGACCATCATCACCGTCCCGGGGGCGGAGAAGGCAGAGTTCATCGCGTTCGGGATTGACGCGGCTGGGGTGGACTGCGCGCAGCACACGACCCCTGGGGCGTGCCCGACCTCGACGGGGAAGTGCGTGTGGGACGCGGTGAACTCCGAGTGCCGCGCGACGGACTGCAAGAGGGGGCAGGGGCCCGCTCCGTCGTGCGCGGAGTGCCCGTGGCTGGGGCTCGACACCCGCCCGCTGAGTGACGGCCCGTTCGGCGGTGTTCCGTAAGCACTGCATTCCTCCCCGTCCGATACCTTATCGGTTCGCACGCCATCTTTCCTGCTCTGACCCTTGACATTTGTTTCCTGGCAACAAGACAAGACCAGCACGCCAGCCACATGCCTCGCGCTTATGCGCAGATGCATAAAGCGTGATGTTTGTGTGCTGGTGCTGGCCCCTTTGCCTCCATCTGCTCTGGGGCGGGGACGGAACACACGGTGCTTTGCTGCTGCACTCACGGTGCAAGCAATCAAACAGCCGTGCGCCTTCCGTTCCCGCCCTCCAGCTGCAGCCTGCTGACTCATATCCGATGCATGCCCAGATTCTGGAATGCCTTTGCTGTTTCCGCTGTCTGCGGATTTGCTATTGCTGTCGCTGCGCCAGGTGTGTGTGCTTCACTGCGCAAACTGCTGCAGAGCTGCGGGCCACACCGCCCCGTGTGCGGACATGTCATGGATGTTGCTTCGCAGGTTGCCCCATCCCCCACCTCACACCTCACCCCCTCAATCCCCAGCAGTGCAGTGTGAATTCTTGCGATGCCTTGCCTTATCCGGCTTTGACGATGGTGGAGGTACAGGCCGATGCGGGGTATTCCATCCCCCGTCCGGCTCCGAGGTGTCGTCGCCTTCTCACGAAGAGCTTGCCCCGCCCGACCAGCACCGACACTCACACCACACACGCTCCACCCCGCTCCCTCCCAGAGGCCTCCCCCACCCGCACCCGTCCCCCTCACACCCTATCCCATTACGGGGAACGGGACCCGTGACTGCCTAAAGGCACACAACACATACACACCGGCATCCCCCCTTTGGAATCTCAAAGCCGATCCGCCTCTCTCTCTCTCTCTCTCTCGCCGTCTCTTTTTTTGGCATATTTTTTTGCCTCCCTTTGGGTGACCTCCCTTTGTGCCGTCAAGATTACGTCGACACTCAAAGCCCGTGCGATGGGGCCGCACGCCATGGATGGTGTCCCACACCTGAGGAGGGTTGTCCCTCCGCACGAGACCGACAACGTGTCCGAGATCCGCTCTATGTCCTCGGGGTCGTCCCCACCCAGCTCCCCTGATGGCTCCCCGCTGCGTGCGGAGGATGCGGAGGGGAAGCAGCAGTTCTCGGGGATGAACAGCGCTGAGATCTACGCGCTGTATCAGAAGCAGCAGCGCGACCGCCGCGCCCGCAAGCAGCGCCGCGAGCAGCGCAAGGCAAAGCAGGATGCCGAGGAGGGAGCCCTGCGCAGCAGGCGCCTCATGATCACCTTCCTCTGCTACTGCCCTGCCTTCCTCCTGTGGGGGTGGACCAGCGCGCAGTACGACGGCGCCACCCCCGACCCGTGGTGGCTCCCCATCGCCGTCGCCATCGCCTGCCTGGGCACCGCCTCCGCCAAGGAGGGCCTCCAGATGCCCCAGCTTGCACAGCTCTACCCGCTGATCTCCTTCGGCGTGGGTGTGGTCAACGGCTGCTTCTCGGAGGAGGCCATGCTGGAGCAGAAGTCGCTCCGCCTCCTCGCCGTCTGCGCGCACGGCGTGCTGGCGGGGCGTCTGCGCCACCTGGAGTCTGGGCAGGGGCAGAGGTACTTCAGCAGCACCGGGCTTGCCTTCTGGGTTGCCCTCGGTGAGGGGGCCTGCATGCTCTACCGCGATGTGTGGGCTGAGCTCGGCACGGCTGCCGCAGCGTACGCTATGCTTCTCTGCCTCTTCCCCGTTGCGGCCTTCTTCCCGACGGTGATCATGTCGGTGTGGGTGTGGCTGTTCGGAGTGGAGGCGCCGCGCACGCTGGACGAGCCCCGCTCCCTGGTGTACCGCCTCCTTTCCGGTGCGGTGTGGGTTATTTCCGCGTCGATTCCCATCGTCGTGTCCCTCGCCGCCGCGTCGTCGACGTTCTACATCATGGCACCCCTCATCTGGGAGCGCATGGTGTTCGTCGCGCCTTGGGGCATCCTGTTCGAGGTGGGGAGCCTTGTCTCCTGCGGGTATGTTCGAGGGCCTGGTGTAGGGTGGTTTGGGTGGGTGGGTGGGGGTTTTTGATTTGTGGACTGTGCTGCACACAGTGAAGGAGGGGTGGGCGGGGAATCCTGGATTTCATCGTGGCATCATCATCTCAACACACGCACACCATCACAGGGAGTGGTCGAAATCGCTCTTCTACGCCGAGTCTGCACTGACACAGCACTCGGCGCGTCCCGCTGTCGAGGCACGCTCGCGGACTCCCCCCCCGCAGCGCTAAACCCGCTTGCCGCCTCTGGACGAGCAAGCCCCGTGTGGTTTGACACAAGCGCCATGGTCTGATGTGGTGACGAAAGGGTGCCCTGTGTTCACATTTCCTGCAGGTCTCAGCCGTCGCCAGGGTAGCGGGGATGGGGGGGGTGGGTGGGGATGTCATCTTGCTAAGTTTTTTTTGTGGCCCGGCAACAGCGATACAGACGGTGCCACGGGGGACGGGAGGGGGGGGGGGGGGCAATGTTTGCCGTGTGTAATCTATCCGTTTCCCTCCGGCATGATGTCGGTCGTTGAAACATCAAAGGTCAGCGGTATGGATTTGCCTCTCTGCTGTACAGTGCTGATTGCATCAAGAGCTCGGCTCGGTGCACTTCCTGCACTGCAGCAAGACTGGCACCAGGTGCGCTTGCCACCGCGCGGGCAGGTGGAAGAACGCAAGAAAGAACGAACCTACCACTGCTGATTCTGGCCGTCTCCCAGGAGCGCGGCCAAAAAAAGTTTTTCAAAACTGTTCAGAACTCAGGAGACCCCATAGGGTCCCACTCCCTCGCCCTCCTTACGCCCCCCCTTTGAACAGGAGTGAAGAATGCAAGCCGGCCCCTCGGTCACCTGTTCGGTTTTCTTTTTTGAGACTTCGCGCATTTCAGCAATCCTCTGCCAGCCCCCTGCCAGCTCCCCACCGCCTCCACGTGTCTGAGCCCCCATCTTCTGAGTGAATAGAACGGAGTTCGCATTATTTTCCTGCAGGTTTTTACTCCTCTGCCTGATTGCTCAAAGTGATTTTCAGCCCCATCCCCGCCCACGCACCCCCCCCACGCACACCCCAGCATGCAATTGGGGTGTCTTTCTGCCCAGCTGTGTTCCAATTTGAGTTGAAGCTACGTTGAGAATCGAGAGAGCACGGACGAACCCAGAGAAACAAAGTGTAGGGTGCACTGTGTGTGTGTGTGCGTGCCTCACAATACTGGTTGTAAAGGGGATACGGTTTTGGCACACACAGTGCGAAAAGGCCCCTTCACTTTGGGGGGAAGGTCTCCCGATGAAACCAAATGTCAAACATACCGACAGTGCAGCTGTGGTTGTGCTGTTCCTGCAAAGAGATTCACGTGGTGTTCGTTTTGGTCATGCTGAAAAAACCGTCGTCAAAGAAGTCAGAAACGATCAAGAATCTTAAAAATCAAAAAACCAAACTAATGAAAGCAGCCCATCAGCAGGAGGAGTAACGTCCACCTTTGCGGGAAGGGGGTGACAGCACAGAAACCCAATTCTGCTGCGACCCTTTTAACTTTGGGCTAATGATCCAAACCTGTGGGGGGGGGGGGGAGAGGGTCCAAGGACTGGGAATGAATCTCGTTGTCCGCTGGGTAGCCAGGGTACGGGGGGGGGAAGGTGTGCATTTTTACAAGGGGTGTGTTGTGAGTGTCATTCGCAGCCCCGTGTGGTATCAACAGGGGTGTGTGTGTGTGTGTGTGGTTATAAAGTTTTAAGGCGGTGTCGCCCTGCACGGGCAGTAGCACCTCCCCTTCAGTATCGCACTCCCGAAGGATTCCCCAACACGACGTGACACCGGTTTCGACGCGTACTCTTCGTACCCCTCCCCCCGGCCGCGTCTCTTCAGCGAAGAACCGGGGATAATCGGACCAGGGCTAGCTAAACCCTGGTGGTGTCACGGGTGGGGTTGGAGAGGGAGAAAAAGGAAGAAATGAAGTTGCGAAAAAGTCAAACACTGACACGTGAAATCAATAAAAAGGGTGGTATATATCGCCCCCTTGCTGCGACGTAGACACTAAAGAGTCAGGCCGCTTCAAGAGTCTTGAGGGCTTGAAGGAAGAAGCAGGTTGCTGATGAGTCTCAGGAGCAGGCACCTTTTGTCCGCCCACATGACCTTCGCCCGAAGGCGAACCTCGTCCAGCTTGGCTCGATCGCCACAGAGAAGGGGATCATTCTCCGCTGTGGTGAACATCTTAAAAACCGAGGGTGCAGAGGTGGGGCAGCCCGCTGGTGCGACAGCAGACCGCCCCCGGATAGCTATAACTAGTGCATAGGAAGAATACGACGGCACACGCAACAGATGCCGAAGGCACAACGGCGGGTCACTTTTAACCACCAGAGGAGTGGCACTCCCGAGGGGTGGGGTAGGGGGGAAGTCACAACACTTTCGAAGGAAGAAAAGGGGCAAATGGGATGTTTTGTGCAAGGTAGAAAGGAAGTCACAACATGAGGCAGGGGGGATTGCTCATCAGGCCTGGGGGAATAGAGGGTTTGTGTGTGGTTATAAAGTTTTAAGGCGGTGTCGCCCTGCACGGGCAGTAGCACCTCCCCTTCAGTATCGCACTCCCGAAGGATTCCCCAACACGGCGTGACACCGGTTTCGACGCGTACTCTTCGTACCCCTCCCCCCGGCCGCGTCTCTTCAGCGAAGAACCGGGGATAATCGGACCAGGGCTAGCTAAACCCTGGTGGTGTCACGGGTGGGGTTGGAGAGGGAGAAAAGGAAGAAATGAAGTTGCGAAAAAGTCAAACACTGACACGTGAAATCAATAAAAAAGCGGTATATATCGCCCCCTTGCTGCGACAAAGACACTAAATAGTCAGGCCGCTCCAAGAGTCTTGAGGGCTTGTGTGTGTGTGTGTGTGTGGTGACCACGTTTTGTGTGGGGAGATCCTGCGCGGATCATTGCCCACCCCCGCCCATTTCTACGTCACAGCGGAGGCCCCACTCGGGTTAGAGTGTGGGGCCAACTCAGTGCCACTCCGGGGAGGAGGGCGTGCAGCATAGCCGGCGTGGTGTGCTTGGCAGCAATGTGGTAGTGTTTTGCCATCGCTGTAGCAGTCACCGCATCGGTCCATGCTGTGGCGTTTGCAGAAGCCCATAGTGACCGGGAGCCCGTCCCCCTCCTTGTGGTGGTTACGGCAGCACACCTCCTCCGGGAGGCGCCGCTTCTGGCATGCCGAGCAACGGGGCTTCCAATGCAACTTGCAGGCAAGCACCTTTGCGTTCCTCCTGGCACCAGGGGGAGCAGTTCGGGGGGCAGCGCCCCTCCGCTCCCATGGGCGCCCTACCCGGCTGTTGGCCTGCCGACCACGCGCCGCCCACTGCTGGGCCGATTGCTGCCAACCCTCAGGGTAGTGCGGCTGCGGAGCGAAGGTAGCGGCCCACGCCATTCCGCGATCATGGAACACTGTATCCGTCCGGCTGGGGGCTGGCACAGCCAGGTGCGCTTGGAGGCTGCGCATCACCGACTCAGTGGCAGGGTTCAGCTGGGCCCTCCTCGACAGGCCCGCCGCCACAGATCCACCGATCGCCGTGAGGACTGTTGAGTTGGCAGCATGGCCGCAATGACAGGGCCCAGTGCCTACTTTCGTCACCATGCTGCAGAGCCCCTTCAGCGAGGCAGCCTTCCCCAGGATACTGCTCTGGAACACCGTGAGGTCCTGCTGGAGCTGCTGCCGTGAGGCCCCCAGCCTTTCAGCCTCGTCCATCGCGGCGTTACTGAGGGCATCAGCATCTGTGTTGGATTCCCTCTTCACATGCTCGTATGTGAGAGTGAACCTCGGTTGGAGGTCCGCAGCTAGCCGGGACGTGCTGAGGAACAGAGGACGGAGGGCGGCATCCCGGCACAATGAGTCCCCTTGGAGCTGACGCAGCACCACCTGGGAGTCGCCCCGCACTGTGACTGGGCCCTCAGGGGCATCACCCCTCTCGAGGAGGCGCAGACCTGCACGGAGCGCCTCGTACTCAGCAATGTTGTTGCTACGCACGTTCAGCAGCGGGAGTACTTTCTCTGAAACCTTGCAACCGTCTTGGTATAGCACCGCCCCTGCCCCCGCCACGGCGAAGGGGGTGCCATTGTCGCGCGCACCACCGTCAAAGTACAGGGTGAGCCCTGGGGCTGTGTCTGCAGGGATGCGCGAGCGGGCCTCCCTGTGTGTGTGTGTGTGTGTTTCTATTTCTGACTTCAACGCAAAGAAGAGAATGTTGTTGGGTAGCCGCCTTCATCTGGCTGTCGGTTATGCAACATCACTCCTGTGAACAACATGGTTCATCTCACTCTTGACGTTTAGTGGGCGCAACATCCCGGATCAAGTCTTGGATATAGCACGAGTTGTCTTGCCTGCGCTTGGTGAGTGATTTGTCAGCCCTCAGGCCAGGTGAAGATGCTCGCTTCAGCGCAGGTATACTCTGGGTGACCTACAAAGCAAGTCAAGTTCTGTCCTTTCACCCGAGGTTCTTACTTTACCATCAGGGCAATCTTGCCACACAGAAAGAGAGCTCTGTGTGGAAGTGTGACACGTCGTCCACCTTCTCCTAACGCTGCTGCAGCCAGCCTTTATCCCAGCTGTGGGACAGCGACAATTACGGCCTCTTTGAGGGTCTCGGTTGTACGGCAGCAACGCGCAATTATCCAAATAAGCAGGCCCTTCTTTATCCTCTACACCGCTAGGGATGTGCGGTCTCTTGCGATGACCGGTGCGCTGTGTAGCGCCTCTGTTGCAGGAGAACCCATTCTGGAAATAGTCTGGTGTGAACGGGAAGCCCATGTACCCCTTTTCGAAAGAGGTGCAATAAAAAGCCCGCCGAATTCGATGCATCCTTCGTATTTCAACAAATGGTGTGTGTCTGGGTCGCTTGTGTTATCCAGTCTTGAAGAGACTGTTGGTGGGCGCGTGCTCCACCGCACACCAGCATGCCAGCATGCCAGCGCACAGACAAAAAAAACACCGAAAAATTTGTCACCCCCCCCTCCCCCTCCCCCCCCGACAACGAATTAAATTACCTCGAAACGATCATGTCAGGCGGAACAAATCATCTGGAGAGTCACCGCCACTGCAGCAAATGCATTGCAGTTGGGACATCGTGATTTGGCTGGCCGGCACCCATAATCAGCAACTGTTAGTTTTGGGTTTTGCATCCACAAGACACAGAGAGTCGTGGACACGGCAATGCCATCTTCTGAACGCCGTTTGACATATTTTTCATCGCTAAGACAGCCCGTTTTCGCGTGCCATCATTTTCATCGCACCAACAGTCCGGCGTGCCAGGTGTAAAGACTCCTGTTCCAGGAGGAATCTACACGCCGTGGGGCTGGACCCATCATCATGGCCCTCCCCACTTTCTTTCTCTCTCCTCTCTGAGTCACCACCACCACCCACCTGCGAGTTTCAGCATCAAAACAAGGCTCCATCAGACACACCGAAGGCATCGCTCATTCGGGTTGCAAGTGGGTGCGACGAAGCCGCTTCCCAGACAGGACAGCAAGAAGAAGAATTGTTTGCGATTTTTCTCCTTCAGAGAAGTGGGTGGGGGGAGGGGGTGGTGGTGGACGCATCTTCTCAGGATATTGTCTAAGCGTTTAGAGTTGTTCCTGCCCAGGTTTTCCCTCGGTGTTGTTGGAATTTTCTGAATCGCCACAAGATTATGGATCCCTCCCCCTTCTTTTTTTTTGTGTGTTCACTGAAAATCATACGAGAGAGACAGAGAGAGAATCATGTGGGTGCAATTCGTTCTCCCTCCGGGGATATTCACACTAACACCATGCGAGAGAAGGAGACACAACGAGACAGAAAGATATCGGAGGAAATAACACATAGCTGGCTGAAATCCCTTCCCCCCCCAATCCCGCCTCTCCCCCCGACCCGCACTCCCCCGCACCCGCTTTGCCGACACTGGGCCCGTTTTTATTTGTCACAGATACCCTTGGCGTGGCTGTGGAAATGCAGACGCACAAACAGGGGTCCTCATCGCCCAGCCCTCAAACCCCTGAGCGATACATTTTGGGGACCCCCCCTCGGGCAGTGATAGAAAATACGTAAAAAACGTTCAACGTATTTGAACGTTCAACGTATTTTTAAAAAATGCGCCGAAGTTGAACGTTTTTTTGGCTTTTGAGCGTTTTCACCCACTGGGTGCACTCTTCACATGAAACCCCCCCTAGCAGTAGGGGGTGGGCCCCCTGCACACACTAAAGGGGACACCTGTGGGATGGAGAGTGTCACGCGTGGCGAAAAGTCGGTGAAAAAGAGGTTCTGTAGTCCGAGAAGGGGCGGGACCCGGAAAGGGGTGGTTGGTACCCCCTCTTTTCAGGGTTGAACTCCGGAAAAGCGGGGGTACCAACCCCCTCTCGACCTATCTCCCAATTTTACTCCACTCGACCGGCTGGAGTCTGTCGTGTCGAGGAAGTGGATGGCCGAACCTGAGCTACGGGTACAGGACGTATGGGATATCACGCATGGGAGAACTGGATGGCATATCCCACCGGCAGGGGTTCATCTCAACTGCACCAGCCCGCTTCATGGAGCAAAGGACAAGGGATATGTTGTCGACTGCATCGCGAAGCAAGTCGCTGTAAAATCGTGCTCCAAGGACGTCTTCCGCACGGTTGTCGTTGGTGCCACCAACTCGCCCTTGCTCTGCTTGAGGAAAGGCGGGTTTGTGCCTGGTGGCCCCTGCAGACGGTAGGCAATGTGAGAAACGTTCAAATACGCTGAACGTTCAACGTATTTGAACGTTCAACGTATTTTTAAAATCGGGATTCTGAAAAATACGCGTATTTTGCCTTCACTGCACGGTGGGATCTTGTAAATTTTACATGTATAACTACAAGTATATACATGTATTATACATGTATAATACTTGCATGTCAACTATTATACATGTATAATACATGTATATGCCTGAAATATACATGTAAAATACATGTATATCAAGTAAAAATACAAGTATAATACTTGCATGTCAACTATTATACTTGTATTTTTACTTGATATACATGTATTTTACATGTATATTTCAGGCATTTACATGTATTTTACATGTATAATACTTGTCATGCAAGTATTATACCGTATACGTAAATATTATGGAACGTAATTATTATGGAACGTAAATATTTTGGAACGCTGGTGGGTTGGCGTTCCAGATTTTTTTCGTTCCATAATATTTACAGGGCTTTCTGCGACTCGGGGACTTGGACCAGGTGATCGGACGGCGTACAGAGTCCCTGACGGGACCTACTCGTGCACTTTTCGCGCGATTCCTGACGCAAGCCGTCCTCACCACCGAGTCCCCAACTGGCCCTGTAAATATTTTGGAACGTAAATATTATGGAACGGACCGGCCAAAAATGGGCCCGTTCCATAATATTTACGTATACGGTACATGTAAAATACTTGCATGACAAGTAAAATACATGTATAATACTTGCATGACAAGTAAAATACTTGCATGCAAGTAAAATACATGTATTTTACTTGCATGCAAGTATTTTACTTGTCATGCAAGTATTTTACATGTATAATACTTGCATGACAAGTATTATACATGTAAAATACATGTAAATGCCTGAAATATACATGTAAAATACATGTATATCAAGTAAAAATACAAGTATAATAGTTGACATGCAAGTATTATACTTGTATTTTTACTTGATATACATGTATTTTACATGTATATTTCAGGCATATACATGTATTATACATGTATAATAGTTGACATGCAAGTATTATACATGTATAATACATGTATTATACTTGTAGTTATACATGTAAAATTTACAAGATCCCACCGTGTGCCCTCGGGGGGGGGGGGGGGGTCCAACACAGTGTAGTTGTGGGTGCCGAAGCGCCGCGCAAACACACGCCTTCCTCCCCAGACTAAGTCACCTTTTTCCTCAGCATCAACCTCTCAAGGCTGGCACCGTTGATGAAACTGCTCCAAACTGGGCCAGTGTGCGTGATAAAGTGAGTTACTCCCTCTCTCTCTCTCTTGTCATGCACTCTGGCAGATGCAAAGTTATCGGTGTTGGGGGCAGTCTTCCTGCACCGTTTTTCTGCAGCAGGCTTCAACGCTACGCCCCACGAAGAGCAAGGTGCGGAGCAGCACTTGCTGCTGGCGAAGGTGACCACCACTCTTATATTGAAGCAACGTATCCAATTTAAAGCCTGCAGCGCCTCTTTCTTGGGAGGGCGGGCCTTCCTTCAAAAGCAACCAACAATCAGGAACACAACTTAAAGGGAACACAACACGCGTGAAAAGTGTCCCGCCTCCGACTTCCCGCTGGTGGAGGGCTCGCTCCTTGTAAGGCTGCGAACCCGAGATAATCGTGGTTGAACTAAAGCGTGGAACATATCCGCTGGCCGGAACTGAACGGGCCACCACGGACGAGACACTTCACTGCGCACAATGGAATTGGGTAGGGTGCTCACAACGACCTGCTCTACTGGTGTTTTTCTCCCGTGACGATGTTTGCTTAGACTGCAGAAATCACGCAACAGGGCAGCGTGGGGTGGGAATCTGAACAATGTTTTGAACAATTTTTTTTGGCCACACCCCCCTGGGAGGAGGGGCAGGGGGGGAGAATCCCTGTTTCGGGTTCTTTTGGTCGCACGGTGGCACTGCCTAATGCTGCCCCCGCCTCTCTCTCTCTCTCTCATTCACCTTTTTCTTTGTTTCGCTTGTTGGTCTAACCCGGAGGGGCGGGGCCGTGTTGGCACACAGTGACGGACTATCCCTTTTCACGCCCACCCCAAGCGAGTCGTGGCTGATGCCTTCTCAGACTAGGGAGGCGGCAGGTGGTGGTCTCCCCCCCGGGAGGGCCATCCATGCGCTGCCGGCGTGTCTCACCTACCTCCCAACCGGTAGGCATAGAAAAACACTGTCCCGTGTGAGGATTTCCTCGCGTTTTGGGGGGATGTACGTTACCCCACCCCACCCCATTCCCGTTGTAGTCCAGATACCCCACCGTGTCACTTTGCACTGACTTCACATTGCCCTGTAGGGGTATAATAAAGTGCCTTTTGTTGCACACGAGAGAAGAAGGTGGGGGCTTGTCGACCTGCTTGCATACACGCCAGACGTCTCTGATAGGCCATGTTCCCCAAGTTTTGTTCGGCCGGCATGGAGTTGGTTTTACGGTATTTCAAGGTGCTAGTGTTTTTTTACGGGGGGGCTGTCACGGAAATCAGAAGGACCAAATGGCCTCGAAACCGCTCGAGGTTTTCATCAAAACTTTAACCATTAGCCAGATCAAGACGCAGTGGTGTTTCTGCAGTGGCTGTGCGCATCGCTCCCGCTGGATTTTGTTTTGTTTGTCGCTTTTTTTAACTTCGAGTCCGAGTTCTTAAGACCAATTCCTCCCCGCCACAAAACCCCCCCCCCCCTCCCCCATCCTGAAAACATATCTGAACAATTTCTGAAGCAACCACCCTTCCCCACACCACCACCACCCTCACTCGACAACAGTTTAACGAAGAGACCCCTAAAAATACACACGCTGGAGACTAAAACCGACCGGAGAGAACCGGATTTTCTGAGGGGACTTTTCAGTGCAGTCCCCAATCGGGCGTTTTGCTGTTTTCTGCTCTGACAGCCGCCCCCCCACTTTATGATAGGCTTCCTGGGCAATGGTGTGACCGTTGGGTATTTCCCCCGTGGTGATTCTTATTGATCGAGTCCCATGCACCAAGCGCAGCCCCTCCTGGGGAAACTTTAGCGCCTGTGATCTCGCGCCCCCCCCCCCTCTCCCCTCCCGTTCCTTACTCTCCTCTCACGCTTCCCCACTCCGCCTGCCCCCGCCCCCTTCATATTGACTGTGGATGCTGTGATGGGCTGCTCTTGTTTTTCAAACAGCCCATGCCCCACCCCCTCCCCACCGCCCACGGGGTCAGAAATCAAAGGGAAATGGCTTCTTTGAACCCTCATCCCCCCCCCCTCTCTGTGCTGTGTGGTGATTTCACTCCGTGTTCGATCTGTTCGTCTTTGGTGGGCGTACTGGATCTCTGCAGATTGAGGACAGGAGGGGGTACACACGGTGAGTTTGGTTGATCACAGCAGCGGTTTGGCAAAGCTTGGAGGGCAGGGCAGTGTCGTTCTTTCAGACACGACGGTGCGGCTGTCTCCCGCCTTCTGGCTGGGGGGGTTTTCTTTTTTTGCCAAAATCGGTGTATGCAATACAAACTACTGCCGTCCACACCTCCCGGACACGCTACCTGCTGTGGTAGTGTGCCAGACCCTCATGTCTGTTCGGCCCTGAGGCCGTCAGCAGATGACCAGGTCTCCCACAGAGTGAATTGCACCGCACCACATCCCCTTCGAGTTACCGTCACAACCCGGTCTCGGTCGCTGCCTGCAATTGAGTGAAGGGAGGGGATAGAAGCCGGGGCGTTGCGCCCTTGCTTCTCTCTCGCTATTCACTCTCTCCCCGTATGTCTCTTGTCCCATTTCTCTCTCTCTCTCTCGTTCTCCTCTCCACCTCACTATTTCTTCAGCTTCTCAACCCCTCCTGGCTGGGGGGGGGGGCCTTTTTGTTCCATCGGTTTGCTAAAATCTGTCTGGAGGGGCATATGGTGGAAGCAATGTGGCAGGGTAGTCCCACCATGCACAGATGCACGACGAAACACAACATTACTCCTTGTCTTTTTTTTTGGTTGTGATTCTCCCCTTCTTTTTTTTTGTGAGGTGAATTTGTCTTTTTTTGCAGGGGGGGCAAGGGGTCGTTTCTGGCAAAAAAAAAAACCTCTCCCAGGCCCTGTGCCGCCAGAGCCCCCCTCCCCGCCCTACCCACACATCATCAAGCCCCCCTCCGCTTCAAACACCCCCTCTCCCACTTGACTCCCTCCAGAAAGCCCGAGCTGCTATATTTCTCTTGTCCGCGGGCTTGGCCCGCAGTGCCCGCCTGGGAATCCCCTGCCTTTCGCAATCTCTTGTTGCTGTATTGCGCACCCCGCCCCCCCCCTCCCTCCCAGCCAGGCAAGGTGTGCGGCGCAAGCAACCTGTCTCATTATGTATCACATCATTCTCGCGTGGGGCGTTCCATGTTATCAGCGTGATTTTTATCTCTTTCTCTCCCCTCCTGTTTTTTTTTGCTACATAATCCTCTCACCCACCCACCCCACTCCCCCGGCCTACCCCCTACCGCACAGAGGATTGAATGCCACAAGTATCAATTAAAGGCACAGGCAGGTCCACACGCCCCGGGTGTTCCGGACCGTCAGTCATGCTTAAAAAGGCGTATGCACTTCACCAGCCACGCTTCAGCGATAGCAAGCTCTGAGGGGTGCGCAGAAACCATTTTCGATGAGTGGAGCAACATACGGGATTTTTTTTTGCAAACACAGACTAGGGTGCGGCATCCCCGGGTGCATGCGTCTGGACAGTGGGGATTGCATCAAGAGCAACCGCTCGGTGGCAGCCTCCCACTCCTCCTTCAAAAGTTGGCTGTCTGTGCCTCTGTGTCTGTGTGTTTCGTGTATGTGTGCAGAGCGGTGTGTGCTACCTCTGGGCTTGAAGGGTAGGTTTACGGCCTGCCTCGACCAGGTGCCACCGACGACTTTCCAAAAAGATTCATGTGGATGTGTGTGTGCTGTAAGTGGTGTTTTCAAGGCTTTCTCGTGATAACCATAAAGTTCCCCCACCGCTCCACCCCCACCCCCCGCCACCCTCTCCTGGGGACGTGAAACGAACAAAACGTTTTCAAGAAGAAGATGAAGGAGGGCTCCCTTCCACCCTCTGCAGGGTGGAGGCGAATGCGTGCCGTCTTGTTGTGGCAGGAGTGTTTTCCCGATCCAATTTTTGTGACTCGTTGCGAGCGACAAAATGTGTAGAGAAGTCGCGAAGTAGCGAAGGAAGAGTGTACGACTGAAAGCTTCAGGATTACCACGCCACTTCAAGGGGGACTCAACATTGCCTTAGGGCATAAAATGTGCTCAAGAGAAAGGTGGTTCAGCGCTGTTTCAATTACAGTTGCCGGACAGGGCGAGATGGTGACTATCCCAAGAAGCGAAAAAACCCCAGTGTACGATTGTTTAGTTCTTTGCATTTTCCGCCGTGCCACACTTCCATGTGTGCGTGTGCGGTAAACTGCACAGAAAAAAGAAGAAGAAACCAAAACGTTGTGATCATAATCAGGTTTGAACATCTGTTTGTCGTTGCCTTCCGGGCCACACATCCCCCCACCACCACCACCACCACACTCTTTCTCCCACTTGACTTGTCATGCCATGGATGGCGTGCCCTGAGTGTGCAAGACCCGTTTCTCGCATGCAGCGACACGCGTCAACCCAATGCTTTTGGTGCCCATCACCTCACCCCACTCCTTATCGCTGTAAGAAGGTGTCGGCAGTCACCCTGATGGACGACATGGCCGTAGTGCCTGCGCGCTACGAGGAGAATCTGCTGTGTGTGATTTTTTTTAGTTGAGTAAGTCAGAGTTCCATTGTGATGCAGCTCAGCTTCCTTCCTTCTTTAGTCCCCCGCCCCCCCCTCATCCCCCCGTCGATGCAGAGCCGTTCTGACCGGCTTTTGTAGCATACTTCCCGTTCAGATGCATACAGCCCTCTATGGGTCGTGCATTCGGCAGGCGGGTTGTTGACGCACTCACTTGTCACGCCTTGTATGTTTCGAACACTGTGTCCAACTCCGCTGTTCTCAAGGGTGATACCGTATACGTAAATATTATGGAACTGGGGTAATCAGGCTGGGGGAAAAACAACAAATCACAACGAATCACACCCGATCACAACAAATCACAACGCCAAATGTTGTGATTTGTTGTGATTTGTTGCGATTTGTTGTGGCCAGTTGTGATTTGTTGCGACCAGTTGTGACGACTTGTGACCCTTTTGTGATGAGTTGTGATGAGTTGTGATGAGTTGTGATGAGTTGTGATGAGGTGTGATCTGTTGTGATCTGTTGTGATCGCGATCCAAAATTTCAAAAATTTAAAATTTTGGATCGCGATCACAACAGATCACAACAGATCACACCTCATCACAACTCATCACAAAAGGGTCACAAGTCGTCACAACTGGTCACAACAAATCACACCACGTCACACCTAGTCACAACAAATCACAACTGGCCGCAACAAATCGCAAAAAATCACAACAAATCACAACAAATCGTCAGCTGATTGAGGGTGTGATATGAGGGTTCTATCCAACAAGGATATCAAGGCGGCACTTTCAAAGTCCTGCCAAGGACAGCGCCACGTGGGTGTGTGCTTCTGATATATGTTATGTCATCATGTGAACCCTCCCCAGCGTGTGCCAACATCCCTGACACGCTCACGAAAAGCATGACACGGAGAAAACAGGTGCCGAAACAACCTGCCGAGCACACGGGTGGTGCCACGTTGATCCACGCAGCGATCTCCCATGACAGGAAGCCTTGTCGCCACGGCAGAGTCGCCGCAGACTGTGGGAGAGGTGTCGCCAGTCACCTTGAGGTTGCAGTGTGTCATCAGGCTAAGACCCGTGCCCTCTTCACCTCCCCTATTAGGTTGCTCCCATATCGTTGCCTGCTTTGGGGCCTGAAGGACATAGGGGTCCAGCAGGCACGTGAGCATCGCAAGGCATGAGTGGCTGTTTCAAACTCCTGGTGCAAGTACCCGTCATGGTCTGGGGAAGCCCTCCCAGGTAGTTTAACGTCTTGCCCAGGACAATCACAACAAATCACAACATTTGCCTTGTGATTTGTTGTCTTTTCATCACACCCTCAATCAGCTGACGATTTGTTGTGATCTGTTGTGATTGGGTGTAGCAACCTAACAGGGGAGGTGAAGAGGGCACGGGTCTTAGCCTGATGACACACTGCAACCTCAAGGTGACTGGCGACACCTCTCCTACAGTCTGCGGCGACTCTGCCGTGGCGACAAGGCTTCCTGTCATGGGAGATCGCTGCGTGGATCAACGTGGCACCACCCGTGTGCTCGGCAGGTTGTTTCGGCACCTGTTTTCTCCGTGTCATGCTTTTCGTGAGCGTGTCAGGGATGTTGGCACACGCTGGGGAGGGTTCACATGATGACATAACATATATCAGAAGCACACACCCACGTGGCGCTGTCCTTGGCAGGACTTTGAAAGTGCCGCCTTGATATCCTTGTTGGATAGAACCCTCATATCACACCCTCAATCAGCTGACGATTGGGTGTGATTTGTTGTGATTTGTTGTTTTTTTCCCCAGCCTGATTACCCCAGGAACGTAAATATTATGGAACGGGCCCATTTTTGCCCGGTCCGTTCCATAATATTTACGTTCCATAATATTTACAGGGCCAGTTGGGGACTCGGTGGTGAGGATGGCTTGCCTCAGGAATCGCGCGAAAAGTGCACGAGTAGGTCCCGTCAGGGACTCTGTATGCCGTCCGATCACCTGGTCCAAGTCCCCGAGTCGCAGAAAGCCCTGTAAATATTATGGAACGAAAAAAATCTGGAACGCCAACCCACCAGCGTTCCAAAATATTTACGTTCCATAATAATTACGTTCCATAATATTTACGTTCCAAAATATTTACGTATACTGGGGTAATCAGGCTGGGGGAAAAAACAACAAATCACAACGAATCACACCCGATCACAACAAATCACAACGCCAAATGTTGTGATTTGTTGTGATTTGTTGCGATTTGTTGCGATTTGTTGTGGCCAGTTGTGATTTGTTGCGACCAGTTGTGACGACTTGTGACCCTTTTGTGATGAGTTGTGATGAGGTGTGATCTGTTGTGATCTGTTGTGATCTGTTGTGATCTGTTGTGATCGCGATCCAAAATTTCAAAAATTTAAAATTTTGGATCGCGATCACAACAGATCACACCTCATCACAACTCATCACAAAAGGGTCACAAGTCGTCACAACTGGTCACAACAAATCACAACTGGCCGCAACAAATCGCAAAAAATCACAACAAATCACAACATTTGCCTTGTGATTTGTTGTGATCTGTTGTGATCGGGTGTGTGGTCCTGGGCAAGACGTTAAACTACCTGGGAGGGCTTCCCCAGACCATGACGGGTGCTTGCACCAGGAGTTTGAAACAGCCACTCATGCCTTGCGATGCTCAAGTGCCTGCTGGACCCCTATGTCCTTCAGGCCCCAAAGCAGGCAACGATATGGGAGCAACCTAACAGGGGAGGTGAAGAGGGCACGGGTCTTAGCCTGATGACACACTGCAACCTCAAGGTGACTGGCGACACCTCTCCCACAGTCTGCGGCGACTCTGCCGTGGCGACAAGGATTCCTGTCATGGGAGATCGCTGCGTGGATCAACGTGGCACCACCCGTGTGCTCGGCAGGTTGTTTCGGCACCTGTTTTCTCCGTGTCATGCTTTTCGTGAGCGTGTCAGGGATGTTGGCACACGCTGGGGAGGGTTCACATGATGACATAACATATATCAGAAGCACACACCCACGTGGCGCTGTCCTTGGCAGGACTTTGAAAGTGCCGCCTTGATATCCTTGTTGGATAGAACCCTCATATCACACCCTCAATCAGCTGACGATCGGGTGTGATTTGTTGTGATTTGTTGTTTTTTTCCCCAGCCTGATTACCCCATATACGGTATATATATCAGAGGCGAGAGAGAGTCCCGACCCAGATCATGTTTGTCTGGCCGTACGGTTGTTCTTCACTTGATCCCCCCCTGGTGCCCCTCACAGCAGTGTCTTCGGCCCAGGGTGGTGAGTGTGGAATCCCCGGAAAAGGAGAGGGGGGTGATTATCCGTTGTTGCGTTTGTGGCCTACATCAAAGATGATGGCCACGGGCCCCCTCGCGATTCTTTCTCTCTCTTTTCTCTCTCCCGCCATGGCGTTGCCCGTCCCATCGGAAATCAAAAGGGATGGGCGCCGCCCCTCCCCAGATGTGTGACAGTTTCACCGTCGCAGCCTTTTTCTTTGGTGGCAAACAAAGCTTTGTTCACAAAACGAACCAGCCGGTGTGTTGTGTGGGGCTCGCTTCACCACGGCCTCCTTGCTCGATACATCAAAGGTGTAATGCCTGGGGTGTCGAGTGGGATGTTCCCGCTCTCTCCGGACACATCACCTGTCCATCCCCTCTCTCTGTCCAGCCCAATCCCAGGCCCTGGTCTTTTTGCTTGTTGGACCATTCCTCCGCCGCCTCTCTTTTATCTTAGGCGTGATCCTGTGTTTGCAGAGGTCCGAACAGTAGCCACTGAGGAACCCTGTGCACAACACAGCCCGTGTGCGGGCACAGGACACAGCAAAAGGTAAAAAGACCGAAGGCAAACTTCTCAATGGGGGTTTTTTGAGAGTCTGGGTAGAGGGAGGGAACCCAAGGAGTCGCGATACACATTGCTACTGTGGTGGCTGGTTGCCGACAACGGGTATTGTGCATCACAGCGGTGTGTGGCCCGCGTTCTGCCTGGCAAAGCCGGTTCATTTGTCCATCAGTTTTCAGCTGACATGATGGGCTGGCCATGGCGGCTGCGCGGCTCCGGGAATGCAACCGACTCATCGTACCCTGTCGACCTCACAGCCCACCCCACCCTCCCCTCGTCTGAGCGAGCCCACGCCCTGCTATGCATGAGGCAGGTGAGTGTCTCTTCTGTATTTATCGTGGCGTCATGCCATCGTTTGTGATATACCGCTTATAGCATGCCCGTCACACAGAGACCGGTTTTCTGGAGTCTCCCAACGGCGCTGACGACGCCTGACATTTCCTATTTTCTGCCCGGCGCCCAGGCCCTTTTGCAGTCTGGGCGCCTGTTCCATCAGCAAAAAAATCAGAGATGTTTTGCAGTGCCAGGGGTGGGTACTGCTCCACATACTAATGTCACACCACGTGATGACGGTTCATAATCTATGCCATGCTTTTTCAGCGCATCGAAAAAGAACCTGGGAGGCGGGCCCCTTTTGAGACGCACAGGATGGGGACTCGCTCGAAAAGCGTTCAAAAATGTTGTTTTAAAAAAAAGGCAGCAGCAAAACGGGGTATGTTGACACCAGCGTAGTGTGCAGGGTCCGTCCAACCCACCTCCACCCCACAATTGCCCCTGCATTTTGAGTGAAGAGCGGACGGCTCTGTTTTTCTCCGTATCACTCCCCCCCCCCCCCCTTGACAATCATACCCACGCCACCTCGTCCGCCCCCCACGAGTCCTCCGTTGGCATTTTTTTGCTGCAGGTTGTCAGGCTTGTTTCTGTTGTGAACAGAAAATATGGTGGTGGTGTTGGTGTTGGTGTGTGCATGTATCGAATTGACATTGTTGTGCAATATAACAGAGACCCCACCCCACCCCCCACCCCCCTCCAGGGCTGTAAATAAGGTTTGGTGGGGTAATCAGGCTGGGGAAAAAAACAACAAATCACAACAAATCACACCCGATCGTCAGCTGATTGAGGGTGTGATATGAGGGTTCTATCCAACAAGGATATCAAGGCGGCACTTTCAAAGTCCTGCCAAGGACAGCGCCACGTGGGTGTGTGCTTCTGATATATGTTATGTCATCATGTGAACCCTCCCCAGCGTGTGCCAACATCCCTGACACGCTCACGAAAAGCATGACACGGAGAAAACAGGTGCCGAAACAACCTGCCGAGCACACGGGTGGTGCCACGTTGATCCACGCAGCGATCTCCCATGACAGGAAGCCTTGTCGCCACGGCAGAGTGCCGCAGACTGTGGGAGAGGTGTCGCCAGTCACCTTGAGGTTGCAGTGTGTCATCAGGCTAAGACCCGTGCCCTCTTCACCTCCCCTGTTAGGTTGCTCCCATATCGTTGCCTGCTTTGGGGCCTGAAGGACATAGGGGTCCAGCAGGCACTTGAGCATCGCAAGGCATGAGTGGCTGTTTCAAACTCCTGGTGCAAGCACCCGTCATGGTCTGGGGAAGCCCTCCCAGGTAGTTTAACGTCTTGCCCAGGACAACACACCCGATCACAACAGATCACAACAAATCACAAGGCAAATGTTGTGATTTGTTGTGATTTGTTGTGATTTTTTGCGATTTGTTGCGGCCAGTTGTGATTTGTTGTGACTAGGTGTGACGTGGTGTCAGCCCGCCGACACTCGGCTTAATCCCCCATCAGACACTGTGTCACCCCCACCACCCTCTCCATGTCAGGAGCCCCTAGTGCCTTTAGACTCTGCAACCCCCTCTCTTCCCGGTTATCAGGCTGAAACGCCGTCTCACCAGGGGAGCGACACGCTCTCCCCCGAGTGCACGTCGCCGAGCCCTTGCGTGGGGCGTCGACTTCCTTTCTCCCCTTCCTCCCCTTCTGAGTCCTCGGTTCCCCGCGCGCAGAAACGTGTAGCGCACATGCGGGAGGCAGACGAATCTGCCCTGGAGCGATGCTCGTTTCATAACAACAGAGCAGGTTTTCCTTCCTCCCGCACGATCATCAGCACAGCTAAATCAGGCGTGCCTTCCCCTTTCCCACGGGCCTCACAGGCCTTGCGCTTCTTGGAGCGCAAGACTCGTGCTGTCCGTCCTTCTCGTTCTCGTTTCCTCCGGAAGCAGGTGTTGCGTGCGGTTCCGAAGCGCACCCGCTGCATCCCCTCTCCCACCATCTTTCGTTCGGCGGCTATTCCGCGCTCTTTTCAACGCGTCGTCGCGACGATTGCGCCTCAGTACCAGCAGGCGCAATCTCCGGCTTCCAGTGTGTGTGTGTCCCCCCTCCTTTACAGCGCAACGAGGAGGAGAGCGAAACCGTGTGGTGTCACGTAGAGCAAAAGTAGGATAGCGGGCCCGGTTCCTCACGGTATGGTCCTTCGGGGCCAGGCTGCGATGCCAGCACGCTAACCCAAATTGCAATACGACGTGGTGTGATTTGTTGTGACCAGTTGTGACGACTTGTGACCCTTTTGTGATGAGTTGTGATGAGGTGTGATCTGTTGTGATCTGTTGTGATCGCGATCCAAAATTTTAAATTTTTGAAATTTTGGATCGCGATCACAACAGATCACAACAGATCACAACAGATCACAACAGATCACACCTCATCACAACTCATCACAACTCATCACAACTCATCACAACTCATCACAAAAGGGTCACAAGTCGTCACAACTGGTCGCAACAAATCACAACTGGCCACAACAAATCGCAACAAATCGCAACAAATCACAACAAATCACAACATTTGGCGTTGTGATTTGTTGTGATCGGGTGTGATTCGTTGTGATTTGTTGTTTTTTCCCCCAGCCTGATTACCCCAGTTTGGGGGTCAGGAGTCGGGAGTCGGGAGTCGGTTATTTACAGTCACCTAAGGTACCTGGGGTGGGGGGCTGGGGGGGACGGGCGGTCTCAAACCCTACTCAATCCTGCACGCATCCTGTAGTACGGCCACCTCTGCCGTGGAGAGTCCCATGGACCCTCCAGCAGTCGCCCACCATTCGGTCAGGGCGGACTGACTCGGCGCTTGCGGGGTCTTCCCGCGTGCGAGGTGGTCCGCGAAGAAGCACGCGACGCACAGCGCCATGTTGGCTGTCCCAGCCAACCCCCCACTTCGCCCGCAGCGCCCCACACGCTGCGAGCACCTCACTCACGGCAGCAGTATTTGGCTGCATAGCTCTCAGTATTTCCCGTGCATGCAGCGCATGCATCCACAAATTTTGTGGATGCATCCACACACAGCCTGGAGCTCCGAAGCCCTGCATGCAGGCCTGCCTGCAGTGGATGAATGCCTGTATGCCAAATCAAAAATCCATTTTTTGACATTTTCGGGCATCCCTGGATGCCGTGGATGCATGCATGGATGCATCCACACCATCCACGGCCCCACTGAGAGCTATGTTGGCTGTGAGTCAAACACTACTGCCTCTACCTGAGGCATGTTGTGTCGCAACAGTTGCGTCACATGTGTGACGTATCTGTGTGGAGTGTGTGTGGTTGTGCACGTGTGCGCTGTGGTATGCTCAACCACCTGATGGGGGCGGAACACAACTCTTCTTGGGAGCTGCCAGGATCTGGCAAAAGGGGCGGGAAAGGGGCGCCGTATTCACAGCAGTGGTTTGGCAATGAACTCACCCCAGTTCAGAGACCGGTAATGAAGAAGATGACTGGGAGGCACACACCATGTCCCACCCAGCGGGACCCCCACACCCCCACCCACCCATCGGGACCCCCCCTCCTCGGGTGTTCCAAAAACCCTTTCTTTTGAATATTTGGAGTCTGTGCGGATCGCAGTGGGGTCATTTTGGCCATGGGGTGCCTAATACCGCACATTCCCTAAGGGAAGCAAGGCAACCCTCCCAATCCCAAAAAATCCGGCGCGAGTCGGGAGTCGGGAGTCGGCCTTATTTACACCCCTGCCCCCCTCCTTCCCGGGTTTCCCCTTCCCCCATTTCTACATTTCTACCAGAGGTTTCTCCCCCCCCCCTCGACAGTCATACCCCCCACTACTACTGATCTCCTCAGCTCATTTCCCCCGTTTTTTCTCCTATTTACCTTTGCAGCAGCAGCGTATTGGGTTGTTGTTTTTGGCGAAGCCATACTCCCACACCACCTTGCGAACCACCCACACTCCCCATGGAGATGGGGGTGCTTTGACACCAGACCCCGACCCTTCCCCCCTCCCCCTGACCCCCCCCCCCCGCTTGGGCTAAAAAAGTAAGAATGGGGCCACCGCAGCGGTTCCTCCTGCAGTCTCTGGGGCTGTTTCTGCAAGGAGTGGTTCAGACAACGATGGGGCGACAGGCACAAAGTTGTTTGAAACAAAATGCGCAACAAAAAGAAAAAGAGCAACCCATTGCCCCCACCCCGAACCCCCCCCCCCCCCCCCCACTGCATTCTTCTATTTCAGGCATGTCGCTAAGCGTCGACCGTCGACCCAGTGATTTTGGGTTTCCCCCCCCATAAAAAAGCGTCGACCCAGCGTCGACCCAGTGGACTGGGTTGACGCTTGGTCGAGGCTTGGAGCGTCGACCTAGTGGAACTGGGTTGCCATTCAAGCCTGGACCAAGCGTCAACCCATTTATTACACTGGGTCGACGCTAACCTAGCGTTGGCCCGGTTACACTGGGTCGACGCTCACCAAGCGTCGACCAAGCGTCAACCCACTTTCACTGGGTCGACGTCGAAGAGAGTATGGTTTTGCAGGAACAGATGCTCACTACCGTGGCCTCCGGCGGCTGGGGGGCTCCGCCCCCCAGACCCCCCTGTGGCGTATGTCTCGTACTCAAGTCATTCGATTCCCACCGGGTCAGGGAATCCACCCACTCCAGTAGCCTCAGGAGGACGCAGCCAACTCACACAGAATCTGTACGCCCACAATGAACAGATGCTCACTACCGTGACCTCCGGCGGCTGGGGGGCCCTGCCCCCCAGACCCCCCATCTCGCGTGCCCGTCTAGTAACCAAGTCCTTGCGCTTTGACGGCCGTGACATATCAGGGGGCAGCGTCGAAATCATGGTCCCGAAAGCCATTTTTTGGTTTCCTCCGGCACCCGACGGCGCGAGCGGGAGAGGAACCACGGAAGGAACCCAGCGCCTCACACCGTGCCCACCTAGTGGTCCACCGATGGGAAAATTTGGCAACAACACGAGCGCGCGCGAAGCGCGCGCGAGAAAAATTGACCCCTAGTGTTTTCCCCCCTGATCCCCCCCCAAAACAGGAGCGTCAACCCACCAAATCTCCAAAATCGAAAAGTTAGCGACAGGCCTGCTTCTATTTATCTGACACTTTTCTGCGAGCATGGTGTATCGCAGGAGGATGTTCAGGCTAGTTTGTTTTGTGTGAGGGGGGTATGTCCCTTATTCTTCGTTCTTCTTCTTTTCTTTGCAAAAGAAACCCCCCGTCGTCCAATCTTGGACCCAGATATGACCCAGATATGCCAGCCCCCGATCTCAAATGAGTGAGTGCCTTGCGCTCTGTGCCACCGTTGCAACCGGGTTTGTTGGCAGGGCACGAGCGCACGTCACATGAATCTTTTGTGGCAGTGTAAAACACACCGAGCAGACCCCTCTTGAAGTGTTCTCTCCACTGTAGGCACACACAGTTCGATTTTCCTCACTTTTCTGCATTTTTGAGCGACCCAAAGCGTTGACGTCCACCACCGCAGCAGGAGGCGGGCGGGCACGGCGAGATGAAAGACTTGCCGGGTGTGCGGGGCACAGTTTTTTTCTGTGGGATACTTATTGGTGCTTGGCCTCTCTCTCTCTGGCAAGCCACCCTCTCGATTCCATCAACCCTTTTCGTCTTGCATTTTCTTGTTTTGTTGGAGTTTGTCAGCAGTGTCTCTCTCTCTCCCCCTTGTCTGTGTGTTTCCCAACACATGCGCACCTCTCCCCCTCCTTCCCTGCTCTCAGCTGTGCCGATAGAAGCAATGGGATAGAGATCATCACCGCCTGCAACGGCTGCGCTTTGGGTAGATAACCCAAGCGCATCGTTGCAGTGCCCCGAAGTGGTGCTTATCTCTTTATTCCTTCTCAGACGAGGCCCTGGAGGGGGAAGTGACCATACATCGCAGATGACTGCATGTGTCCTGTAAATTTCGGGAGGATGGGGCGGGTCTCCGCCAAGCCGAGTGGCTGGCAAAAAAGGCTCCAAAAACGGGGGAGCTCACCTCCGACATTGGGGTTGTGAGCGCAACTCTCAAAAAAATGAAACAAATAGAAACCTGAGACATGTGTTCATCGAGAAGGCTTTATCCTTTGGGGGTGGGTTTGTTGGTCAAGTTCCACCGTGAAACATGTGCCGCCGTCCAAGGGGAGAAGCGCATCATTCTTCTCCAAACCAATCAGCAGCATCCAGTCAATATTCGGCGCTTTTTTAAGCAAGAGGTGCACCACATCCGCTGAACGAAGACCTGCAATGTAAGAAAATGAAGGGACAGGGTCGGTTCTCACCACGATTTTGACGTGAGCAGCCCAGCTTCAGACTTGGGCCGCATTTTGCGCAAAAAAAGCAGCCGTTGCGGCGAGTGGTGCACACCACACCACGTCACGTCCGCCGGCTCTGCTCTACCGCAAAGCGGCTCGTCCTCTCGGTTGCCACATGACGCGGTGCACTCGCCTGTCTTCTGCCCGCCCTGTTTTGATGACATAACGGTTCCCTGGGCTCCAACTCGGGTTCAGAACTCTCGTAATGAACAGGAAATCCTTCAAATCGCCCGAGGTATTTCTGTGTTATTGTGGAGGCACAACTGGGGTCAGCGCCTTGGCTGGCTAACCCGCCTCCCAGTGGGCGCGCACCGGGCCGAGGCAGCGAACCTTAGGGGTCCCTCAAGGTTTGAAGAAACCTCTGCTTTGTCGTTCTGGCAACAGTGTAGAACAGGCAGCCCTCCGGGCTCTCTGGCTTGCCGAATGAGCCACCACACCGGGTGTCAATTCAAAGCACCCGACTGCACCAACACATCCCCACCCTTCTCACGCCCCAAATGTTTGATTGGACCCAAATGTGCGCCCGGCACGCGGATTGGACTAGCCGTAGTTCTGCCCAGACCACCGCTGGCTTGTTGCGCAAGCTTGCTTCAGAGAAAAGGGGGTGCCTCACCTTGCCCACCCCACACCCCCACCCC
Source organism: Rhynchopus euleeides (assembly GCA_963210315.1). Taxonomy (NCBI): domain Eukaryota; phylum Euglenozoa; class Diplonemea; order Diplonemida; family Diplonemidae; genus Rhynchopus; species Rhynchopus euleeides. The sequence goes on from OY723245.1 coordinate 1,589,228, forward strand.
GACCCCACGGCTGGAATTGCTGTGAACTGGAGGTGACTGGCTTTTCTCCATCGTCATCCCCACCCGCCCCCACGTTCTGGACAGTCCTGATTCAATGCCCTTTCCACATTATCAAACAACGAATTACAATACTGCTGAGTAGCGCTATGTCACCAGTGCGGACAAGAGGCAGAACAGAAAGGGTTGACAGAGGCCATGCGTGGGTGGAGTGGCATGGTTGTGTGTTGTCTCTGCTGGGGAGCCAAAGCCGGCAGAGTGCGGGGGGCTAGGTTCGTATCAGGGAGTGTGGCGGGTCCCAGCCCAACCCGAGCGCGTACGGCGGCACAGCTGTCTGTCCCCATCCCACGGCCCCGTGCCTCCCCTTGCCCTTGTTGCCTGAGCATGCACAGCCTTGAGAGCCGAGGTCTCTGTGCTGCACGCAACCCACCCACACACTACCCAAAGGCTACTCTGTGTCGTTTCTTTTGTTTTCTCCAGCTCAGGTGTGCGCCATGATGTCACGGGCTGCAGCGGTGCTCGCGGTGTGCGCAGCATGGGGCGTTGCAGGTACGCGCCCCGCCTGGGACTACGAGTACGACATTGTGGACGGGGATGTGCAGGTGCCGCGTGCGAGTGGGCGTGGCGGGCAGGCCCTCGGGGCGACCCCGCTGACGAGCGCTGCACAGCTGTTCCCCGTCGGGCAGGTGGTGAACTACGTGATTGCGGCGCCGATCAGCCAGACGGACAGCCGCATCGCAGGCGCCGTGGCGGACTGGGAGTCGAAGACGTGTTTCCGGTTCCGGCGGTGTGCGTCGGACGCGAGCTGCCAGGCGCCGTACATCCGGTTTGCGCAGGGGAGCGGGTGCAGCTCGCCTGTCGGGCGGCGCGGGGCTGGGGTGAACCAGATCTCGCTGGCGAGCGGGTGCGGGACAGGTGCCGCCATACATGAGATTGGGCACAGCCTTGGCCTTTGGGGGTTAAAGCCGCCTGACGCCTGCACGTGGCGCCCCTGCTAATCCCCTCGCATTGCACTGCGCGGGGGGTGAACAGGAACCCTGAGCCCAAAGAACCGAGATCCCAAGACCTCCAATGGGGGCCGGGCGCCCCTCGTCCTGTGTCCTCCACGGCGACCCCCTGCGCGGGCTTCCGGGCCGGAGTAGCCCGCCTCCCTTCTGTCATAGACGGAGGTCAGACCACCGCAGTTGCGTCTCTGTTTCACACAGTGTAACGTACAGGTGGGAGTGGCCCTAGTACGTTCGGGACGCGTATAGGACTCGCACTACGTGGGGGGACGGGATGAAAGTCCGAAAAGGTTGGAAAAACGTAGGAGTGCATTACACACAATGTCTTCCCATGGGTAAAGACTAGCTAGTTACCCTCACTCCGCGTGGGATCCGGAACCCCTTCTTGAGCCACCGGGTCTCCTCACACTTTAGGGGGTGGCGCCCCAGGTTGCTAACCAGCGGCAGGTTTTTGCAGAGACCTAAGGGTGTCTCTTTTCCTCACCGCAGACAACCGTGTGTGGGAATCGTGTGTAGCCACTGTTTGGGTTCAGTGTCTGGGCATGCGTGGCGCTGGGCCCACTGGTCGTCACCTTTGCCGCTCGCCACGTAAAGTTGAATAAGGGCACAGCCTTGGCCTTTCCCATGAACAGTCGCGCAAGGACCGGAACAACTTTGTGACTGTGGACCTGTCGCAGGTGCAGCGCGGGCTGGAGGGGAACTTCCGGCAGAACGGGGCGAGTGCACGCGACCTGGGTGCGTACGACTACGGGTCCATCATGCACTACGGGCCGAACGGGTTCCGCATCGGGCGGCAGCCAACCATCGTCTCCCCGCAGCCGATCGGGCAGCGCAACGGGCTGAGTGCCGGGGACGTGGCCGCAATCACCTTCATGTACAACGGGTGTTCCCCAAACTTCGCGCGCCCGCGCTGCCTGGCATCTGTGGGTGCGTCTGCGACTCAGACGGTGCAGCCGTCCGAGACCTTCAGCGTCGACTTCAACGCGCTGTACGATGCGTCGCGCACGATGCGGGTGACGTACGCGGGCACGACTGCGCCGAACGCGCAGTTTGCGAGGTCTTCAGGGTCCACGCTGCGCGACACGGGGTTCGCACAGGTGCGCTTCACCCCGACGGCGGCAATGGCGGGGCAGACCTACACCCTGAGCGCCACCTTCACGGGGAGCGACGGCCCTGCCTCGACGTGCACTGTCCGTGTGCGTGTGGCTGGCACTGCCACTGGCGGGGGCGGTGTGGTGCCGCCGACGCCTCCGGTGACCCCTCCGACCGCGCCTGCCCCTGTGACACCGCCGACTCCTGTGACCCCACCCACCACCGGGCGTGGTGGGCGCGGCGGTCGTGGTGGTCGTGGTGGCCGTGGTGGGCGCAGGCCGTGAAGTTTGGAGTTTGAACCTTGAAGTGTGTGATGGTGTCGGGGCTTATCGCACACCCGATCGTCTGAACTGGAACATCCGAACCGCCCCATGCGGGCCACCTGCATTCGTGTGGGGCCAGTGTGATGTGGCGTGTGTTCTGCACACCCGCATCCACCTTATCCGAAGTTATATGAACACCACCACCACCCTGTTGTGTCCTGTTGCTACCCCCTTCCATATAGACGCGCTGCGGCATTGCCGCCCGGACACAACACAGGTGGCAATGTCCTTTGGCATTGCCTCCTTTTGCCTTTTGCTGTTTGTTTCTTCCTCTCGCTGCCTCGTGCAGTTGAGGGCCTCGTTTATTATGGAGGCACTGCCCTCCTCCCTTGTCTTGGCGTCCCCTGCTGTCAGCTATGGGATGCAGGTGTGTGTCGCAGCGCACACGCCCGACGAAAATTTGATTCTTCTTTATATCTTCTAGGCAAGTGCGACCACGGAAAAAGTGTGGTTGTGTGTACACTGGCGGGCACCGTACGGGGCAGCTGCTGCCCGGTGCGGGTGTTCTTCCATTGTTTTTGTGGTGTTTTCCACATGTGTCGCCTCGCCTGGTACCGCCTCCTTCCGCTTCACCATGCCCCTATCTCCGCCTCCGACCTTATTCAACTTTACGTGGCGAGCGGCAAAGGTGACGACCAGTGGGCCCAGCGCCACGCATGCCCAGACACTGAACCCAAACAGTGGCTACACACGATTCCCACACACGGTTGTCTGCGGTGAGGAAAAGAGACACCCTTAGGTCTCTGCAAAAACCTGCCGCTGGTTAGCAACCTGGGGCGCCACCCCCTAAAGTGTGAGGAGACCCGGTGGCTCAAGAAGGGTTTCCGGATCCCACGCGGAGTGAGGGTAACTAGCTAGTCTTTACCCATGGGAAGACATTGTGTGTAATGCACTCCTACGTTTTTCCAACCTTTTCGGACTTTCATCCCGTCCCCCCACGTAGTGCGAGTCCTATACGCGTCCCGAACGTACTAGGGCCACTCCCACCTGTACGTTACACTGTGTGAAACAGAGACGCAACTGCGGTGGTCTGACCTCCGTCTATGACAGAAGGGAGGCGGGCTACTCCGGCCCGGAAGCCCGCGCAGGGGGTCGCCGTGGAGGACACAGGACGAGGGGCGCCCGGCCCCCATTGGAGGTCTTGGGATCTCGGTTCTTTGGGCTCAGGGTTCCTGTTCACCCCCCGCGCAGTGCAATGCGAGGGGATTAGCAGGGGCGCCACGTGCAGGCGTCAGGCGGCTTTAACCTTCCCCCTTCATAGACCAGGTCACCACCCCGGCTATTCCGGCTCCATGCACAAGGCATTTCAGCACCGAGGTAACCACCCCACCGCTGACTCTGTTCACCCCCCGCGCAGTGCAATGCGAGGGGATTAGCAGGGGCGCCACGTGCAGGCGTCAGGCGGCTTTAACCCCCCCTACCTCCGCCTCCGACCGTTCCTGCCGCCACATTTGCTTATGTGGCAGCGGTGCCTCCCTTTTGCACGCCCTGCTGCGGGGAACCACAGTTCCCTGCATCTTGAATCGTTGTATACGCCCTCGTGACCCCTCCAATATCGAATTCGGGAAGCTTGGCTGCAGCAAGTGCAGAGCTGAGGTGAGCTGAACAGGAACTCCCCTCCACCCACCCACCCCACCCCCACACGGGGCCTTGCTTGGCTACGCGGACGGATTTCCCCACGCCCGCGCCCCCACCCCGCACGGCACCCAAAGCCACACCCTCCCAGACACACACACCATCGCCCACAATGGCGAGCGCCCTGCTGGGTATCCAGACCGGTACGGCACGGCTGCTCAGCCATGTGTCGACTCGCAGCTGTGTAATGGCCACACGAGGCATGGTGGCGTGCAGCCAGCCCTTGGCCGCCGAGGCTGGGCTCGAGGTACTGAAAAAGGGCGGCAACGCTGTTGAGGCCTCCGTCTGCATCGGGGCGTGCCTCGCAGTCCTGGAGCCGTGCAGCACTGGGCTCGGCGGCGACGGCTTCTTCCTGCACTACTCTGCAGGCGACAAGTCGGTCTCCGCGACAAACGGCTCCGGCAGGACCCCCGCAGCTCTCACTCTTGACATCGCACGCAGCGTCGCGCAGGGCGACGAGCTGCCTCGCCTCCACGCACACACCGTGACTGTCCCGGGCGTCGTGGCAATGTGGTGCGATGCCCTTGAGGAGAACCCCAGCAACAACGTCACCCGTGAGGACATCTTCGCACGCGCTATCGCCCTTGCTGAGGAGGGCTTCCCCGTCGCACCCGTCACCGCCGCGCTGTGGAAGCAGAGTGAGTCGCTGCTGCAGGCACAGCGCAATGGGCACGAGCTGCTCAATGCCAAGAAGGAGGCCCCTGCGGCAGGCGAGGTCTTCCGGCGCCCGACCCTCGCCAAGGTGCTGCGCGAGGTGGCGCAGCACGGCAAGCAGGGCTTCTATTCCGGGTGGGTCGGGGAGGCCATCGTGGCGGAGCTGCGCGATGCAGGGGGCCTCATGACGCTGCAGGACCTGCAGCAGCACCGCACCACCTCGGAGCAGCCGCTGCGCGCGGACTACGGCGGCGTGGCGGTGTGGGGGCACCCACCCAACGGGCAGGGCATCGCAGCCCTGATCGCACTCAACATCATCTCGGAGCTCGAGCGCCGCGGCACCATCTCGCTTGGCCCCGACACGCGCGACTCCCCCCAGACGCTGCACTGCCTCATCGAGGTGCTCCGCCTCGCCTTTGCTGACGCACGGCAGTATGTGTGTGACCCTGCGCATACTTCGGTGCCGAGCGAGGCCCTCCTGTCGAAGGAGTATGCCGCAAAGCGTGCCGACCTGTTTGATCCGGCGCGCGCCTCGGCGGATGTGCAGGCGGGGCAGCCGCTGAAGGACTCCTGCACCGTGTCCTTTCAGGTGGTGGACCCGGAGGGGAATGCAGTGTCGATGGTGAACTCGACCTACATGGGGTTCGGCACCTGCCTGGTGCCCAAGGGCACAGGGCTCACGCTGCAGAACAGGGGGCATAACTTCTCGCTGGATGCGGAGTCGGCGAACTGCCTGCAGCCGGGGAAGCGGCCCTACCACACCATCATCCCGTGCATCACGACGGACGCAGCCACGGGGGAGCTGCACACGACATTCACGAACATGGGGGGCTTCATGCAGCCCCAGGGGCATGTGCAGCACCTTGTCAACCTGCTCCGCTGCGGCATGGACCCCCAGGAGTCCATCGATGCGCCCCGGTTCTGTGTTCTCAACGACGCCTATAGCGGTATCTTCGGAAGGGTTGCGCTGGAGCCCCGCCTTCAGCCTGTTGTGGAAGAACTCCGGAAGCTGGGCCACGACGCCTATGTGGCAGATGGTCTTGGCCGTGCTGTGTTCGGGCGTGCGCAGATTATTGGAAAGCTCCCATCAGGGGTGCTTGTCGCAGGTTCCGACGCGCGTGCTGACGGCTGCGCCCTCGGATGGTAGTGTGATGTGCAGGTGTTGTGTCGGGCTGTAGAGCAGAGCGTACCACCCTGCCCCTTTCTTGTGTCTCTAGTAGTGTGGTGTGCCGATGTGAAGGGGGGTCCCGGTATAAATGCCGTGGGTTCAGCAGTGTGTTGTGTGGTCCACCCCGTGTTCGCGTGTTGTGTGTCCTGTTGACAGAGGGCGTTGCCGCCCCATTGGGGGGGGCGGAGTGCCGCCCCAAGGAGGCAGCCGTTCAGTGTGTTCCAAGTGTGCAGGCTCCCACAGGTACCGACCGGCTCTCCCACCTTTTCTTGCTTCTCTTTCCCCCCCGTGTGACATTTGAGACACATAGAAATCCTTGGCGATGAAAGACGCCGCATCCACAAATCCCCCCTCCCCTATCCCATCGGCTTTTAGCAAAACCCCTTCGTCTATGAAGGACCCTTCGCCCCTTCTGCCCTGTCCTGCCTGGCTGGCGTGCCACACCCCCTCGTTATTGCACGTACACCCAGCCGTCCTGACCCTCTGCCCTGCAGGAAGCTTTCCGCATGATAGGATGCCTGGCAAGGCCAAGCGAGGTCTGCCTCCTGGGCAGGGGACTATCGAACAGTACTTTGCTGTGCAGAAGAAGAAGCGCAAGCTAAGGCAAGACCTGGGCGAGGATGTCGATGCCCCTGAGCAGCGCCCTGTGCAGTACGACAAGCGGCAGCGGCAGGGGCTGCAGGCAACGCTCTTCGCACGCCGCTTCACCGGGAAGCCTGCCCGGGGCCCCTGGGCAAAGCGAATGGGCGAGGTCGATGTGCGGACCTCTGTGAGCGCCTGGTCTGCAGTCCAGCGGGATGACGAGACAGGCGCTGTGCAGCACACACACAGGCTGGGCGGCACCCACAGCATGGAGTGGGACAGCGAGGGGCGTCTCTTCATCTGCACCCGCGACCAGCGCACCATCAGTGTTGCAGACTCTGCACAGCGCGAGGTGATGTTCAATGCGGACATGCCACACGCCATCGGGGCGTGCTTCTGGGATCCTGCCAGCGACGTCTGCGCCTATGCCGCCTTTGCACACACACCCACGCTGTGGAAGGTGGACCTTGAGACGTGCGACGAGGCAAAGCCTTCGGCATGCGCGTCAATGGAGGCGTCAGGGCCGTCGGGTTTCACCGCCGCTGTTGCGAGGGAGTCCATCGTCTATGCTGCCTGCCGTGACGGGAGTGTGTACATCTTCGACGTGCGCAGCAAGACCCCGCTGACCGGAAGCTTCTCCTACAGCGGTGAGTATGTCTCCCGTAAGAAGGGGGGCATCGGGGCTTTCGGCTCCGACAGGCGTGGCGCAGCGCAGCCCAGCGTGAACACTAGCTTCGGCGTCCGTTCCTCTGCGCCGAACAGCGTTGGGGGGAGGCAGGCAGCATGCATCACGCCCCAGGCAACGTGTGTGCTGCCGATGGGGGACTATGTGTCGTGTGCGTACCTCAACGGGCGTGTGGCGCTGCACGATGTGCGCAAGATCTCGCGGGGCGCGGTAATGTCGTGCGACATCAAGCAGGCCCCGCTGGAGGATGACAGCGGTGCGGAGATGTACGGCATCAAGCTGCATCATGGCGGCGACTCGTTCTACCGTGTGGATGACATGCTGCCGTCGCCCTACGCGCTGCACAGCGTGGTGTGCCTGATGCGGCCCGGCTGGCTGGTGGAGGTGGACCTGCTCAAGGCGCGGTGCACGCGCATATGCTATCCCGATGTGATCACCGACTCGACGGCGCCTGATTGGGCGAAAAATTTCCACCGGTCACGCATGGCCTACGTCAGCGAGCTTGGGTCCTTTGCGGTGCCCTCCCGTGAGGCGGTGAAGATTGTGCCCTGGGACCGGCACCACTTCGGCAAGTGGGAGACTTGCCTCGAGGAGCGGGACGACGCGACACAGGTGTTCAAGATGATTGCGACTAGCAAGCGGACCTGGGCAGGGGTGTCGCAGGTCCCGGTTCCCGAGCCGCTCTGCGTCTCGCAGGTGCCCTGGAGCCGGAACATCATGTCAGCGAACAGCACCGGGCTGTTCGAGACCCCCCTCCTGCCCACATAGATACTATTCAACGAACGAAGCACGGCAAGGAGCAGAACAACCCCCACACCCCACACCCCACCTTTCCCCTCCTGCCCCTCTCAACTCTTCCACTCCCACCCGCCTCCCACCCCCCCCACATCTCCCACACACACACACCACCCCCCCACAGGGAGCTGCTACGGGGGTGGGGTCAACAATGACCCACCGTCCCCAGTACAGCGGCAGGCGGGTGTCGCCCAAGAGGGCGAGGCTTGCTTCTACGAGACCGCTCAGCCCCGTGAGCCCTGCCCTGTCGGGGGGTCTGCTGCCGCGGGAGGAGGAGGCGAAGCGGCACGCCCTTGCGTCGCGCCGGGTGCTGGAGTCGCCTCCTTCCATCGCATCCACCTCCGGCGCAGTGGTGGTGGCGGATGACCACCGCAGGCGCAGCTACGAACGCGGGCTGCGTTCGCCCTCCCCGCGGGAGATCCCTGCCGAACCGCCTGGGTTCAAAGAATTCGTCATCCGCAGGGACGGCCCTGCTGACCGCATGGGCCTCTCCTTCGACGATGAATACGAAGAGCTGAAGGTGACAGGCGTCTGGCCAGGCCCCTGCAAGGCTGCCGGCATCGAGAAGGGCATGCTGGTGATGGCGGTGGACGCCGTGACAGTCTCGAACCTCGATCAGCTGCAGCGCGCGATAGCACGCGCAGACCTGACCTTCGTGATGGAGGTGCAGCTGTCGAAGCTGCAGCAGCAGCAGGGTGCGGTGCGCTCTGCCTCTGGCCCAGATGACGCAGTCTCCGTGCAGTCCCGCCACCGCAAGCCCCTGACATATGAGAATGCGATGGCAGCTGCGGCACACATTGTGAGCGCGGGGGCCGCTGCCGGGGCTGCCGTGTCCCGGAGGGAGGCGGACTCAGTGCGGGCAGGGGGAGCAGCAGGGGGGTTTAGGGGGCGCACCGCTTCCGCTCGGGCCGCGGTGCCTTCTGTGCTGCAGATCCCACAGGCGCAGGGTGCGGATGAGTGCGAGCAGCTGAGGCTGCAGCTGGAGGCTGCGAATGTGCAGGTCAAGTCAGCCCAGTCGCGGACAGGGTTGGCGCATGAGCGGGAGCGCGAGCTGACGGACGAGCTTGTCGATGCGAAGCAGCGCCTGCGCATCGTGGAGGCGGAGCTGGCGGAGGAGGTGTCGAAGCGGCAGCTGGCGGAGTCGGACATCAAGTCGCTGATGCACAACCACAGCCCGCACAGCGTCCCCCTGGCGGCTGTGTCCGCCCTGCAGGAGGAGGTGGATGCGCTGCGGCAGGAGAACAGCAGCCTCCGCATGCAGCAGGGTGTGCCCGCCATGCAGCCGCCCCTGGCGCAGACCTTCGACGATGCCAAGTATAAGGTGTGTGTTTGTTTTTATGTTGCCTGCCACGTCACTGCATGACAGGAGCTGTTGAGGCAGTTTGAGCTCGAGAGGTACGACTGGGAGCGTGAGCGCATGGACCTTATGTATCAGCTGGAGGAGATGCGGGCTCGGGTCGCGGAGGCGGATGTGCTGAAGCAGGAGCTCGAGGTGCTGACGCTGACTGTGCGCAATGGGGGCAGTGCGCCTCCAGCCTCGAGGCATTCGTCGCCGCCGCCGCCGCCGCAGATGCCTCAGACGCCACAGACACCGCCAATGAATAGGAGGCAGGTCACAGCGCCCGGTGCGCGGTCCAGTACGTTGGCGGCCTATGCAGGGCAGCCGGGGACCAAGACTGTGTCTCCGAAGTCAAACCTGTCGTACATCACACCCCGCAAGCCTGTTGCTGTGCGGGAGTCGATGTTGCTGTCCAAACGCCTGGAGGATGAGGAGGACACGACGGGGCGTGCGCTTGTGCGTAGCAGCAGCAAGGAGGGGAGCAAGGACACGTTGGACAGCCAGCGCAACGGGGGCAGCAAGGAGCCTGCCGCCCCGCTGTCGGCTTTGGACCAGCGCCTGGAGGTGTTGGCACGCCGGGCAAAGGATGCCATCCGATCTGCAGAAACTCGCGATGACGAGCGCTTCGAGCGCCCGACGCTAGAGACACGCATCAAGCGTATCGAGCAGCGTGGGGTGGGGCTGCGTGCACGTGCCCTGGAGGACGAGAAGGCGGACAAGGAGAGGCGGGATCAGGAGGACCGTGAGAGGGAGCTGAAGCGTGACGAGGAGGCGAATACACGCGAGTTAGAGAAGAAGCGGCGCGAGCGTGGCCGGGACAGGCTGCTGCGTGAGGAGGAGAACAAGGAACATGAGTTGGAGTTGGAACGTCGCGAGCGCGAGCTCGAGCGGCGGCGTGCCGACGAGCAGGACAGAGAGCGCAAGCTGCGCGAGCTCGAAGCCCACCGCAAGCAGGATCGTGACCAGTCCCTAGACCGCGAACGTGACCTGGACCGGCGTGAAAAAGAGCTGGAGGAACGAGAGCGCAAGCGTGCAACAGACCTGGACCGCCGCGAGAAGGAGCTTCAGCGCGAGCGGGACCTGCTCAGACTCCAAAACCAACGAGACGCCGAGCAGAAGGAGCGCGAGGCGGAGGACGAAGAGCGGGAGCGCCGTGAGAAGGAGCGCCAGCACAACCGTGACCTGCAGAAGCTGCAAACCCAGCGCGATGCCGAGCGGAGGGAACGCGAGGCAGAGGAGGCAGAGCGTGAACGCGAACGCCAACGCGAGCGCGACCGCCACGAGAAGGAGCTTCAGCACGAGCGGGACCTGCAGAGCATCCAGCAGCAGCGCGATGCCGAGCGGAAAGAACGCGAAGCCGCCGAAGCAGAACGCGAGCGCGAGCGCGAACTCGAGAAGGAGCGTGAACTCGAGCGCGAACGCGAACGGCGGCGGGCAGATGAGCGTGCCGTTGTCCGGGCACGCCTCCTGCAGGAGCGGCAAGAGGCCGACGAGCGGGCGAAGGAGCGGGAGCTGGAAAGGGAGCGCGAGAAGGAGAAGGCGAAGAGGGACAGCGCCCCGAGCCGCGAGTCCTCCGGAACGCCGCCACCCCGCGAGTTCACCACAAAGGCCGAAGCCGCAGCCGTGTTTGCCAAGCTGAAGGAGCGCGGCGACGTCGACGACGGGGTGCACGCCGAACGACTCCCCGAACTGCTGGGCTGCAGCCCCACCTGGAAGGTCCTGTTCCGCGGCCTCAACGGCGACGACGCCAAGGTCGTGCGCCTGCCCGAGTGGCTCGACTGGGTCCGTGGCCTGGAGGAGAAGAGCGGCCCCTCTGAGGCAGAGTCGCGCCTCAACTGGGTCAAGGACCAGCTCAACATCGCCCTCTCCCCTGAGGGCACAGACAAGAGCGCCTTCGGCGGGCAGACCACCCGCGAGCTGGCAGCAGAGGCGAAGTTCTCCGAGCGCCTCCGCAACAAGAAGGACGAGCCGCAGGGCCAGCTGAGCAAGGTCTACGGCGGCTGGGGCAACACCCCACCGCCCGAGTCGTAGATGCGTGCCACCTTTCCACCCTAAGAAGGCAGGATTTTGGCTTTCAGGGCCCGTCCCGATGGGCTGTTTGTTATCTATGTTTTGTAGCTTCTGTACGTATTTTGTTGGGCGCACACTCCACGTTGTTTTTTTTTGGCCCCGTGTCGTAGATGTCTTCTGTACTGTGCGGAACCCGCCATTCCCACCCCACACACACACCCTCATCCCCCCCACTCCCCCGCGACACTTTCATCGGCGTTGCAGTAGTTCCCGACACAAACAAACATGCCGATTATCAGAGCGTGGTCGCAGCAGCTACCCTCCCCCTCCCCCCCCCCCCCACGACCCCCCACCCCCTCATCTTAGGTTTGACATCACACATCAACAGCACATCTCATTGTGGCAGTTGTCGGCGTCAAAACCATCGTAGCTCTGAGACTCCATATAACACATTCTTTTTGTTTGGCTATCCACCTCCACCTCCCCCCACAGGCACGGGATCGCCCCTTCTCATCTCCCCCGGAAAGCGACCCGCCCCCCCCTCGCCGCTGTGGCGGCAGTGGAGGTGGGTGCGGCCCGCCCCCCTGTGGCGCCGCGATGCAGGCAACCAGCGCGCTCGCTGCCTCGCTCAGCAGCTCCCTCAACCAGGTGATACAGCAGGCCAACGCAACCGCACAGGCCGCGGCGATGACACACACGCCTGCTGGGCTCACGAACAGCAAGGGGGGTGTTGCGTGGCTGGACCCGGCACAGCTGGGCGCCAACCCTTCCTCCCCGCCGGGTGGGGCGCAGAGCGGCGCAGGGCAGGTTGACGGTGCTGAGGGGAGGTGCATCACAGCCTCTGCGGTGGCACACATCGCACGATACGACTGGCTGTACAACAACACGTACCTTTCGGACATCGACATCAAGATTGGGACGGGGGTGTTTAACAGAAATGACCCACATCTCGAGGCCCACTCCCCGGTGGTGCACTGCCACCGGTGTGTGCTGGCGACGCTATCCACGACATACCGTGCGATGTTTGAGGATGGGAACTGGCAGGAGAGCAATGTGAAATCTGTCACGATGGACTACACCCGCTCCACCTGCCTCTGCGTGCTCCGCCACATCTACTGCTGCGAGGAGTGCCTCACCCTGGACAACGCGCTGGAGGTGCTTGATGCCGCTGTGCTTTACAACCTGTCGGTCCTCCGCGATGCAACCATCAAATTCCTCAAGGCGAACATCTCAAACGACACAGTTTTTGACTATCTCAACGCCGCCCTGATGTTCCAGGAGTCATCCCTGAAGGAGCACTGCGTGGCTTTCGTGCGCCGAACCAACGCCATGTCTGACGCTCTCTATTCCGACGTGCTCTACTCCATCCCAAAGGACGTGCTTCTCATCGTGGTGGAGGAGGCTGTGATAGACTCCGACATCAACATCCTGACACAGCTCCACAAATGGTGCGTCGCCAACTCCGCCACACAGGTCTGCGGGCAGGTTTTCCTCGACGGATCCATCTATGAGCCCTACCGAGCCGCCCTCCCTGGACCCCTCGAGGATGTCACCCAGGGCGACGGGACGCCAGGATCTGGAGATGGGGCCCGACCCGCAGGCCGCCCCCACGACCCCTCCGCAGGGGAGAGGGATTCAAAGCAGGGGCTTGCTGTGACAACCCCCGCGCTGTCGAGCGCAACGCCGATGTCTGCGATATCCTCCTCCGCGCCGCAGGGGTCGTCCTGCTGTGAGTCGGTCAGCGTGGTGCACAGCACCCCCGAGGATCCGGACCTCATAATACAGGAGCATGCCCAGGTTTATGAGGATCCAGGTGACAGCGACGAGGCTGACGATGGGTGTGTCAAAAAGCCTGCCGAGGTCGCAGACGAGAAGCCCAGCGGGGTGGAGCAGGCGCAAGATGCGGGTGTGGCGGGGCAGAGGAGGCATGTTCAGATGCCGTATACGCCGCAGATGCTGTCGCCGTGCCCAACGGAAACAGCGAGCTCCCTGGAGGAGGGTGCGGCGCAGGTTGTTCCACAGCTCAGCAGCTGCGCCCGGGTCCCCTCGGAGGCAAATGTGATTCTGAGGGATTTCCTGCATCTGATTGACTTCACATCGATGTCGGCGGATGACCTGTGCCGCATAGAGGAGCTGGGTATCGTGCCCGTGGGGGTGCTGTACCAAAGCTTTAAAAAAAGGGTCCTGGGGATGGACGAAGGGAGGTATACGATCCGGAGGGGTGCGATCCACCTCCGCTGGGATGACACGCACTGCAAAGACGTCGCCAGCGTGGAGGGGGAGAACCACATCACGAAGCATGCGACGGATGGGTGGGAGGCGGTGGTAGCGCTCAACAGGTTCTCCGAAGGGAAGCACTACTGGGTGTACACAATCCACGACCTCAAGGTTCAGCCCGATTCGCTGATTGGGATTTCGCACACGCGGACCCCCCCGCAGCAGGACCCGCGGGCCACGCCGGACAAGGATATCGTCTGCTATGACGTGGGATCTAATCAGGTGTACGCAGAGAACGCAGAGGTGACAAAGCACTGCGAAAAGGATGAATGGGTGTCCCCACAGCACCGCACGGATATTGGTGTTCAGCTCGACTTCTACAGAGGGTGCATATCGTTTTATCACCATGAGTCGAAGACGCTGCTCTACACCGTGCACCTCAAGCCCCTGCCTGTGCCGCTGTACCCTTATGCGGCAATCTTCTCTCACACCAATGGTGGTGTCTCTCTTTCGGAGACGACTACCTTCCTCCACGATCGGCAGCAGGGGTTTAAAGGTCTTTGCGATTCGTGTGGTGGGTCCAAGTCGCCGACAGTCCGTTCCCCAGCGAAGGGGGCGCGTGTCGGGCATGCTGGGTGAGGGGGTGGGGAAACAAAGAGACAAAATGTGGCAAAAGGAAAACACGGGAAATCCTGCGGGAGTGGAGGGGTCAAGTACTGCTGCCACAACCAAACGTTGCGTCTTCTTTTGGGTCTCTCTTTTTTTTTGTTCTTTTCTTTCGTTTTGATGAGTTCGGCGGGAAAGCCAAACTTGTGGAACTTACGTGTGTGGAAGGTGGGAGGAGATTTTATTTGCTCCCATTTCACCACTCCGTCAGGCACGGAGTGGTGCGACACAACGAGAGACACAGCAAGCCCGGATGAACCAGCAAGGGACACCACAGACAGGATTCCGCTATTTTGGGGGGATAGGGTTTGGGTTGGTGGGACGGGGGGGGGGGTGCGGCCGATAATTCAAGGCAACATCTACACTGCCAGGGGAGGGAGGGGGGTCATCGCCCAGTCTCTGCCGTCCCGCATATATGTCTGTTGGGTTTTTTTCTCAAACACCCCACCCCCCCCATCCAGAGGCTTCTTCGCTGGGGGTGTCTTCAGCCAAACAAGCCCCCCGATGCTCGCCCTCCCTCCCCCCCGCCCTTCCGGTGCAAAGTGGGGACAAACACACCTTTCCAGGTGCTGCTACCACCCTCCTCCTCCTCCCCCCTCCAGCGAGCCAAGTGGCGAATGTACCAACAGCTATAGATGACGTAGTCCCCCCCCCCCCCCCAGCTCCACCTTCCAGTATCACTGTGATTATCCTTTCCTCTCTGCCTCATGCAATGGAGGAGGAGGAATATTACTCGGTGTCAGCTGTTTTGTGTTCATCCCCTCATCACCTCATTCCCCCTGGTCTGTCGATCCAGCATCATTTTGCCATTACCCCACCACCCACTCGCCTGTCAGGATTAAGGGTCGTGTGCATGCACCAGGCGCATCACTAACGCGATGCTCCTGCGGTGGATGAGATGACACCCATCGGAGATGACGGGAGTTCGTTCTCGTCATACGAGAGTGACGATTTCTCAAGCGTCGGTGCGAATGACACCGCGCAGGCGCAGCAGCCTGCGCCGACACCGGACACCGCCAAGAGCGGAGATGAAGGGGATTCAGCATCACCACATGCGACCGATTCTGCTGACCGGCGCAGGGCGCCGCCTGCCGTAGCGACCACACCTCCTTCCAACCGCTCCCCCGCGGGTTCGGGTTCTTCAAAATGGACCGATTCCCCGCCTGAGAATACCGCCAGTGGCGGAGCTGACGGGGATTCAGCATCACCACATGCGACCGACTCTGCTGACCGGCGCAGGGCACCCCCTGCCGCGACAACAACACCCCCGTCCAACCGCTCCCTCGCGGGTTCGGGTTCTTCAAAATGGACCGACCCGCCGCCTGACGGCAGCGATACTGGCACGACACAGGCCCAGCCGCCACCGGACACCACCTCCGCACCGACACCCACCACACCCCTTGCCAACCGCTCGCCCCGCGGAGATGACGGGGGCTCGAGATCATCACGCGCGACCGACCCCTGCGACGACTCTCCTGACCAACCCAGGGCACCCTCCCCCGCCCTGTCAGACGACGACTTCTCCAGCGTCAGCGCGAACGAAACGCCACGCGCGCAGCCCCCTCCGCCACCACCAGACACCACCACCACCACACCCCCCTTGCCGCTCTCCGAGCCCAGCGTTCTGCTGGTGGAGGCTGTGCGTCTCTGCGGCTCCGCCCTCCCCACACAGCCTCCACCGGGGCCTGTGCAGCTGTGCCTCAGCTTCGGCACCACGCAGACCATCAGCTCCTCCGCTGCCGCGCCGTGGATCTTCCTCGAGCACCGCGAGTTCCCCCTAGCCCACACCGGCGGACGCCTGACCTGCTCCGCAGGAAGCCTGGGCAGCGGCACCGCCGAGCTGATTGACATCCCTGAGCTCGAGGGGCCCCACGCAGCAGCAGACTCCGGCAAGGTGGTGGTTGTGGGGCTCCAAACAGCATCCACTCCGCCATGCGTGTTTCTCATCATATCTTGCAGCCGCACCTCCCTGCGTGCCAAGCGCATGCGCGGGCTGCAGCAGCGGGGCAGGGGGAGAACGCCCCTAAAGGAGACGCCGACATTCCTCCGCATCACGGCGAGCTCCATCACCATCCCCTTCGACACCCGGGAGGGGAGGGACCTGCTCCTCCAGGCTGCGGTGCGCAGCCCAAACGACACGCCTGGAGAGGGGAAGGACACGGACGTGACGATTGGCACCTTCTCGAGGGCCGCCTCATCCCCCTATGGGGTTTACACCCCCTCGGCGCCGGAGGCGCCTGGGTGTGATGTGGAGATCCACACACAGCATTCGGATATCCACCTCAGGCTCTATGAGGCAGTGCCAGGTGTGGGAGGTGATGGAGTGGATGCCATGCCCCAACCAGGCACCCTGCTGGGTGAGGCAGAGGTGCCCGCGGGGGACCCGGTGTGCGAAGGGTTGGATCTGGCGGTGAGGTTTGATGTACCACAACCCCTGCATGCCGGGTCGCAGGCTCTGCTCCCGCGTTGCGACGACGAATCCCTGAGGTGCATGCTTGGGGAGGGGTTCGACCAGCAGGGGCAGTCCGAGGTCCGCCCGGACTGCGCTGCCCTCTGTCAGCTCAGGTGGGGCCACCACCACACCCCCGGAGGGGGATCCGCCGATCCGCTGATGGGGTGCAGCAGTTCTCCCGAAGAGGACTTGCCGCTGTCATCCCCGCTCCCTCCTCTCGCATATCGCGCCGTGGCTGTGCGGCTCTCAAGGAAGGGTGGGGGAGGGCAGAGCGGTGCATCATCAGCCACGTCATCTCCGCCACCTGAGGAGGTGTCGGTGTCAATCTCCACCGCGACCGAGCTGCTCCGCGAGGTGAGGGCATCCGCATCCCCAGCTCCAGGAGGAGGGTCTGCCTCCCTCGCAGTGGTGGAGCTGGCCGGGGAAAACCTCCGCGAATCCCCTCTGGTTCGCTGGTGTAAAATCTCGGTGGGATTCCCAGGGAGGGACAGTCTGGGGGGCCGCTTCGAGGTCCTGATCACCCGCGCCTCCCTCGAAGAAGCGCATAGCGACGACCCCTCGGGGAGAGCCGTCTGGACACCCGCTGTCTGGTCACCCTCCGGAGGGCACTCCACGCCGGACCCAGGGGTTGACTGCATGGTGCTCCTCAGCATGACCCCTCTCCTGTTGGGGGCGCCCCACACCACACCTCCTCAGGGGGAGATCGACTCTACGGCACGACCTCCTCCGGCATTCAGCCTCACGGTGGACCGCTGTTTTCTGAGCGGATCCACCCCGGCCGGAGGTGCCAAAACCGGGTGTTTTATAGAGGTGTACCCCAGGGCAGCCTCGGGGCTGGTTGCCCCATTCCCCTCCGATTTCACGGGGAGTGTGAAGGGGGTTGCGTCGCCGATCTTCTGGAGGCAAACTACAGTCGCAGGGGTTGGGGCGGTGCTGAAGCTGAACTACAACGACGTATGCCAGGCCTACAGAGAAATCCATCTCCCCCCGCGGTGGAGAGGGGAACCCCTCAAGCTGGAGCTGGAGATGTGGCCTACACCTGAAGGGGCAATGGGGCTCGACCCGCAGCCATGGAATGGCTCGATCGCCTCTCTCCACACCGTGGTTGTGGAGGTGGCGGGCGTGCCCCCTTCGGCGACCCTCAACAGAGATAGGCAGCTGCTGACTCCCGGAAGCATATCGGGCGTCCCTCCCCCGCAGGGTGTCACCGTGGAGCTGTCAGAGGTTGTGGCTTCCAACCTCCCTCTGGAATCAGGGGATGCTGCCGTGATGCAGGTTCTCCTCCGGCACACCACCCCCGATGGGGACGAGCATTCCGAAGTCCTCTTCAGGTCGAAGGGGATCCCCAATAGGGACGCGGCGTGGTCACCCAGGTGCAGCTTCGAGACAACCCTCCCCTCCTCCCTCACCGACGCAGCCACGCCTGCCCCAGTCCTCTCCTTCGAGATCTTCCGGGAACCCGCAGGGCCGAGCTCCTCCACAGAGGGCACCGCACCCCGCTTCGGAGCTCTGTCGCAGCTGATAGGCACGCGCCTCTTCCCCCTCGGGCCAGCCCTGCTGGAGGGATCCCCTGAGGAGGTGCCGCCTCAGGCAGGTAGTGGAGGGTTGGCGGAGGAGAGGGGAGCTGCGGTCAGGTTTGTGGCGGGGGCGGAGCGGCTGACCCCACGGAGGCTGTCGGATGGGCATTGGAATACGGCGGATCTGGCGGTGCTCAACCAGTATGAGGGGCTCGGGGAGCTGGCGTTTTCGTGCAGTGTGGAGGTCGGGGGGTTGGAGGAGGAGCTGGGTGATAATGCTCCGCAGGACACACCCAGCACCCATGCGGTTGCCCTCCCGACGGCTGAGGCTGCGACCCTTCGAGGAGAAGCTGCGGGTGGTGGTGGTGGTGGTGTTGGCGACCCCCAGGCAGAGGGGGGGAAATCTGGTGGTGGTGGCGGCACCAGCCTCGCTCTGGCGACGCTCTCGCCGCACCCCCCTCTGGTGTCCAAAGCGCAGGAGCACGACGGGGGAGGGGGCTGTGTGGCAGGGGCTGAGCTGAACGGATCCCGCGGCGGGGTGGGGCGCGGCGGCGGCGGGAGCGGGTGGGCGCCCAACCCATCGCCCCCCGGGAGGGCTGGCGCTGAGTGCGATATAGACGACGGGAATGCGTCGGGGTCTGATGCCAGCTCTGATGACGGGTGGGATGTGGAGGGGGGCGGTGGGGAGTGCGCGGGCCGCTACCTCTTCGAGTTGCGGGTGGAGGTGGTGAAGGCATCGGGGCTGACCCCGGCCCACGTCGACCACACCAGCACATTTGTGCGGACGTCGCAGGTCTTCCACGACAACACCGCGAGGAAGGTTTTGGAGCGGACCTGCGTGACAGACGCGGTCACGGTGTCACACCCCAGCACAGGCTCCCCCAGGTCCAACGGGGGCGAGGTGTTCGTCTTCAACGATGTGTCACACTTCCCCCTCTCCAACGCATACGACTACACCAACCCTTTGGACTCGCAGAAGGACCCTGCCGCTCTCACCACGGCAAACCTCACTCGGAGGCAGAGGCGTCTGCAGGCGCAGGTTCTGAGCAATGGGAACTGTGGGAATTTGACGTTCCTCCAGAGGCAGTACGGCAAGCACGAGGCTGGGTCGCTGGAGGTCGAGGGAGAGTCGCACCGCAGCCCGGTGCTCCCCCCGCGGAAGTATCTCGCTGCGCTGGAGTTCCGCGTGTTCGACAAGACGTCTGCATTCCTGGGGAGGGGTGCGCTGTTCATCCCGAAGAGCCGTGCCGCCTTCGGGCGGGCTTCCGATGAGATCATCCCTCTGAGCCTCTTCGACGATTCGCCAGGGGACATCCCCCAGCAGTATGGCCAGATCCACATCTCGTGGGAGATCACCCGCACCGCGCTGAACTCTGTGACGATCGACATGGCTGCCATTCCCCGCCCCATGTCGTGTGGGTCGAAGCGGATCCTCACAAAGATCGTCTTGGATGACAGCACCTCCCCGCCTTCCTGGGTGGACACACCCCCTCAGATGTGGAATGCCGATCTGGACGATGCGTTTGCCTCCCTGCATCTAGGCGCGGCAAGCCCTGAAAACTGCCTTGTCTGCGATAGGATCACCACAGTTCACACGCTCTCCTCTGGGGCCCGCCGGCAGCACATGCCGACGCTGGAGCTGCGCGTGCCGCCCGCCGCGAAGCCCCGCCTCTACATCTCGCAGTGGTGTGGGCAGCACCAGCTGGGTGTGTCGGAGATCTGTCTCGTCACAGAGGCGGGGGCCTGCACCGTGGGAGCGCAGGCCCCAAAGAAGGGGGGCACAGCGAAATACGGCGCCCTTGAGGCTGATTCAGCAGCCCCGACTGCCTTGTTTGAGTCGTTCCGGCTGTCGTGGAAGTGGCTGACGCACCACCGTGTGGAGGCGGGTGGGACGCGGTCCTTCGGGCGGGAGAAGTTCTTCATCGGAGGGCAGGCCCCGCAGGGGCCTGCGGTGTCGCTGACATCGCCTGTGGCGTCGCCGAAGCGGCTGCAGAAGACAACTTCGAAGAAGAGTAAAATCGAGGCGGTGATCGAATCCGCATCTGTTGCAAATAAGAACCACATCGCGATCTGCGCAGATGCCCTCCGGAGGGTCTCCAGTGTGCTGGGGGTGTGCACCGTGTCGCTGGCCCCCGCCACCCTGGGTGTGACGACGGAATCCAACAGCGCCGTGCCGCACAGCGAGTTTGTCAACACGCCTGCTGCGGTGAACAGCCTGCGCCGCAAGGTCATGTCGGGCTTCTCGGTGCACCTGGAGGCTGAGGAGGCGGACACAGGGGCTCTGCTGTTCAAAAAGGAGCTCCAGTTCGCTGACCCCGTTGTCGTGAAGGGGAAGGGCGCCCGCGGCGGGGGTGAGGACTGCAACTTCGCCCCGGGCACTGCGGTCGCGATGTTCAAGCTGTTACTGCGCGATGGGGACAACCTCGTGGGCCCCCCGCGGAAGGGGGCGGACAGCGTGCACGACAACGCCGACCAGGAGAGCGACTTCACGGAGGACGTCGTGCAGGAGGAGCTCACCCTATCAGACCTGCAGCGCATGTGCGCCAGCAACCAGACAGGGATGTCCGTCAGCCTGGTGCTGCGGAACCTGCTGCCCATGCCCCTGCTGATCCTCAAGGCGGGGCTCTGGGTCGAGGGGAGCAACGACACGGGCTCTGGTGCCAAGGCAGTGGGGGACCTGCCGGGGCGGCAGCAGCGCCCGCAGACCCGCCGCTTCTTCGTGTCGGTGCTGGAGGGGAAGGGCCTCTACACCACGGCGGGGCAGCAGCTGCTGGATGCCAGCTCCTGCTCCCTCCGCGTGGAGGGCACGCTCGGGGCGGGGAAGAACGCACGCAGGTTCCGCACCAAGCCCACCATCGACATGAAGAACCCCCTCTTCAACGAGCGGTTTGAGTTCCCGATAAAGCGCAGCTCAGAGCCCCTCAAGCTGGAGGTGTGGTGTGCAGACGAGGAGGCGGCAGACCGCGAGAAGTGCATCGGCCTTGCCAGCATCGAGCTCTCGGGGCAGGGCAGCGTGTGGGTGCAGGTCACCCCGACAACGCAAACCTCGCAGGCAGCGCCGGCAGGGATGCTGCTGTTGGAGTGGCGGTATGTGCTGGACACCAGAACCCTGCCCGCAGGGGTGGAGGATATAGCTTGCGAGCACTCGCAGGCGCCCCTCTCTGTGGGGTATGTGCTGCGCCCGCGTGCCTCTCCGCAGGCGGACCCCAATGTGTGTGGGCACACGACTGTCTACCTCAAGAAGCTCAACAAGCTGCTGCAGCTCGGGGGTGTCAGCGCATCCGGTGTCTACGAAGGCCGGGTGTGTGAGTACAACTTCTCCACGCGGAAGTGGGTTGGGTACGCCCCTGGGTCCGGTGTGCAGCGCCAGGCGCACACCTCGGTGTTCTTCAACAACGCGATCCTCACCTTCGGCGGGTTCGGCCTCCAGGGGTTCAGGCCTTCGAACGGGGGGCCCGCGCAGCGGCACCCCAACGCCCTGTCCCCCGGTTTTCTCAAATCCACGCTGTGTTATAACGTCGCGACGCGGGAGGTGCATGAGCTGACCACATCTGGCACCGCAGAGGATTACCGCGCAGGGCACACCGCCATCATGTGCGGGCACAAGATGCTGGTGTGGGGCGGGTGGGAGCTGTTGGTGCGTAACGTGGTGCTCCCAGGCAGGGGCGAGATCTCGCACACGATGGAGCGGCGCAGGGATGATATGGCATGTCTCGACCTCGTCGACAACAAGTGGCGCCGCGTGGCGCAGGGGGGTGACATCCCATCGGCTCGCAGCGGGCACACCGCTGTGCGGCACACCGGCAAGATGTGGGTCTTCGGGGGCACCGCCGAGGTGACTGCCACCCCTACCGAGAATGTGGAGCTGCACGGTGAGGCTGATGCGCAGGCTTGTGACAGCGACAGTGACAGTGAGCTCGATGACCTGAATTGCGATGACGCCGCCGCACGCCAGATGCAGCGCGACGCGGCACGCGCCCCGCAGGACTCAGCGAAGCAGACACACAGACGCTGTATCTCCGGAGACAGTGAATACCTCAACTGCCTCCACGCCTTCGACTTCGAAACCAAGATCTGGCTGCCCGTCAACGTGAGAGGGGACATCCCCCGGGGGAGGAGCGAGCACACCGCGTCTCTGGTGAACCTATCGGGAGCCTACTCCACGTGCATGTTTGTCTACGGCGGCGAGAGTTCCAACGGGCTGCTCAACACATGCTATATGTTTGTGTTCGACAGCAGCTCCGCTGGCCTATCGGGGTATTGGCGCAAGGTGGGGTTCGACGGCTGCTCTGCCCCCAGCGCGCGTGCGGGGCACGCCATGTTCCCCATGGCCTACCGTATGAAGCAGCGCGGGGCTGCGCGGGAGGAGGACTCGGCACAGCGCCCACCCATCGACATGAAGCTGGTGTTGGTCGGAGGTGCCGCGGCCCAGGTGCCCCAGGGGGGCAGTATCGCACCAGCCGCTACCGCTGAGGTGCCCATGGAGTTCGACCCTATCAGCGCAGGGGTGCGGGCGCCTCTGGTGGGTCTCGTCCTGCAGTACGAGGGGAAGCGGAATTCCGTGTCGCAGCGCACAACCAAGTATGTCATGTTGAGGTGAACAGACGCGTCGCCAGGATAACACCTGGGGTCTTATTGGCTTGTTGCCGTTCGAAGTGGTGGGTTTTTCTTCGCCGTGCCAACGCCTCACACTGTGCCCCGCTCGTCCCCCACTACCCCCACCCACCCTCCCCAGGCTCGGCAAGCAGAAGCGCCGACGCGCTAACGAGATCTCCCTGAAGAACAGCGCAGATGTGGTAGACCGCAAGGCTGTCACACGGGTATGCGACACGCGCTGCCCCCCACCTGCCCCCCTTCATGCGCTTTGTCAGCACTGCTCACAACGCTGCTCAGAGCCTTTCACAGGGGCCCCCTTCCCGCCACACCGCCACATCACACCCCTCCAGACGGACGCCGAGATCGCGGTGATAGCCGAGCGCCTCAACAGGGGAGCGGGGAAGAACCATCACAGGGAGACTGCCAACACCCGCAACCTGGTGTGCAACGCAGACAAGCTGACTGGTGAGGAGCAACGCGGGGTGACCGAACGGCTGTACTACCGCCCGCTGTTTAAGGCGCAGCGCATGCAGACGCAAGATCAGGCAGGACCTCCAGGCGGGAAGGAGCCCAGGCTCGATGCTGTGGCGCTGCACCGCAGTGTGGACAGGCTCTACCACCAAGCCTGTGCCAAGGAGAATGACGCGCGCATGAAGATGGCGCTGGTCGCCTCAGAGAAGCTGCAGAAGTCGAAGCGCCTCACCACCGAGCAGGAGGAGGAGGTGACGGAGCGGCTATACTATCAGAATGTGGTGAAGGCGGAGCGGAAGCAGCTCCTCCTGGGGAAGGTGTATCTGCAGGAGTCGAGCAAACCGAAGGTTCTCAGCAGGCAGGAGTGGATGGTCACCGTGAGGCGTCTGCACAAGGCAAAGCGGGGTTGTGCCGATCCTACGCAGAACTGCAAGGCTATTGCCGGTGCATCCGCTCCGGCTCAACCAGCTCAACCGATCTCAGTCGAGATTCCCGCTTCTCCCAGGTCGCTAGACGCGCCGCACAGCACGGCCAGCGGATGAGTGGGGTGGGGGTGGGGGTTGTTGGTGCACAAAGCAGCACCTGGTGTTTTATTTTTCACGCAAAACAGCGCTCCCCCCCCACCGGGGACACGACAAGCACGGCCTCGTTCAATCGTTCAAACCCCTGTCTGGGGAGGGGCGAGTTTGCTCGTTGAAAAATCGAGAGAAGAATGGAGGTGACCGCCCCCACCCCCTCCCCTCCCCCCCACGCCCCACGCCCCCTGCTCTGCAAGGGATCTGTGACCGCTGGGCACAGCAAGGGTCTTTTCTGTTGCCCTGTTGCCTTCTTGCGAGCTCTCTCTCCCCCTCTCTCAGCTAACAACAAAAAAAACACAAGAAGTTTGCCAGGCTTTCTTTGGGCTCCCCCAGATGGGGGGTGGGTAGTCGTTTATCCAGTATCCCCCCCCCCGCCTCCCGCCCCCGTCCTCCTCTCTTCCGACCTCTCCAGGTCGAAGAAGAGGGTGTGCTGCTGCTGCTGGTGGTGGCAGTGGTCTGCTGCCTCCGTGCCCCCTCCCCACCGGCTCTATCCAGAGTGGTGGAAGAATGTTATGTTCGAAGTGTGGGTGGTGTTCTCAAATGTGCAAAATTCTGTGTGGAGGTGGGTGTGAGTTTTTGTCGATCTCTATTGCGGCACTTCAGCAACGAGCGAAGCCATTGAAGTGCAACGCCCTTCTGGTCGACCGCGTGTCCGTCACTACCCTGGTTGTCCCTCACACCCGGGGACTGTGTTGTGCGCCACTGCCAAAGAAGGTAACTTGGTTATTGCCGCCGCCCAAAAAAAAGCCTTGGGGGGGGTGAGTGGGACTCAAATCCATTTACCCATCCCCTCCACCCCCCCCCCCCCAGGGCAAACTCCGTGTTCAGTTCCGACATCCTGCCCGTATTTAGTCCGTGGGGGGTGATTATCTCCGTCCGTTGCTACACCCTCATCCCTGCCTGCACATTGTTTAACCAACCCTCTACCCCCGACCCCCCATCTGCTGGAGTATAACGGACAGAGTATAAAAAAAATGATGCCGGCTTTTGCTGCGGCGAGGGAGGCTGGGTGCAGATCGGCTCTTCCCCCCCCCCCCCCCCCCCCCCCCCGCTCCCCTCTCACCCAATTCCAAATCCTGTGTATCTGCCTCCGCAGTCGGGCTTCGCCTCTACCACCTCGAAACACCCCACAGCAAATTTCCACCACCACCACCACCACCACCCACCAGGAAGAGATGAGGGGGTTACACAACTAACCGCCACCCCCCCCTCCCCTCCCCCCCCCCTTCTCCCATTTGATTGTAGAGGGCAGATCTTGATCAAAACACACAAAACATACATCTTCTTCTGACCTAACCCCGGCCTAACCTCTCTCTCCCCTTGGGACGCCCTCCACACCCCCCCACCCCCCATCGGATGAGCGTCGCATCAAGCAGCGCCCTGCGGGAGCAGGCAACCACAGCAGATCCGAGCGAGATCGCGGGCAGCACGAGGGACCCCAAGGGGAAGCGGAATGACTTCCGCAAGGCGCTGAGCCAGCTCAACTCGGTGGGCCCCGCATCTGGGGGCGGTTCTGTCCAGAGGGGCTCTGGGGGCGGCCTCGCCGGCTACGCCTCAGTGTCGGCGCAGGGGTCTCGGCAGAGCGTGGGGGGGCATGGGTATCCGACACGCCGCCCGCCGCCGTTCCGCCCCATCCAGACCCACGGCTCCTCCTCATCGCGGCACGGCCCCCCGGTCGACATGGGGGTGAACACCGAGCCGCTTCCGCCCATCGCTGTCGGGTCGCTTTACCTCCTGATGTGGCAGCTTGCACAGCTGATCACAACACTGCTGTGCTACACTCTATTTTATCTCGACCAGAAGGAGAAGAAGCGCCTTCCTCGAACAGGGGCAAACGCCCTGATCACATTTATCGTGCTTGGGTTTATAATATACGTCGGCATAGTCGTGCCCCTCCTTCTCTCCACCTTGAACGACAGGCTCATGCATAAGACAGTGCGGTCCAAAAGGTATTTCAGTATCTTCGTCATGTGGCTGTGCTGCGACCTCCCCTCGTTCATCATCGAGTTCCACGCCTTCGTGGAGGTGGGGTTGATCGACACCTGGCAGGGCATCTCCTTCTTTATGACGGTGATCTGGGCGATCCTGCCGCCGTGGATTATCTACCTCATGAAGATGACGGGGAAGTTGCAGAAGCTTTTCGGGCACAATGCGGAGAAATATCAGCCGCAGTATCACAACGGGTATAGGTTTGGGCATGGGCCAGCTGGGCCAGGTATTGAGGCGGGGTTGCTTCTTAGCACCGACACACAGCCTCAGTTTGCAGACATGCGGGAGCATGCCGCGGTGCGGCAGGGCGTGTTGGCGATGTATTCAAGAGCGATGCAGGCGTATCCCAACGTGATGACAGTGGATCAGCTGTGCGATGCCCTGCAGCGGGAGCTGCCACACCTCGCTCCCAACAGCCCCGAGCAGTACGTTGTTCTGCAGTATCTGCATCAGGTGCGGTTCTCCCTGGGGGGCGGCAGCGTTGCATCGAGCGACCCGCTTGTCTCGCTTGTGTCAGACGCCCTCAACCCTGCGCGGAGCAAGGCCCTCGGTCATGAGCACCACTAGAGGGATGTCTGCCGTTTGGCAGTTGCAAGCGAATTTGAAATATGCGAGGCAACAAGGTTCGTTTAGCCTCCTGGTCTCTCGCAAAGAAGACTGTTGCCAGCGCATGTGTTCACACATACCCCGGAGGTAACGAACCAGCGCACAAACAAAACTAGGTATTTAGGTTTGGACAGCCTGTTTCCTGTTGTGTGCGGGATGATGCCGTGTTCTTCGTTGGCGCACTTTGCTCATGCAAGGGATCTGTCGAGCCGCGACAGCACAAGAAGATCCCTGAAGAAGCGTCATCTGGAATCGTTTCTTTCGAAAGGCTGCAGGCAGGAACCGGGGGTGGGGATCGCCTGTGTAGAGTAGACAACAACACACCCCCACCCGCCCCTAGATTGCTGGGTGTCCATCGTGTCTGTGATGTCTTTCCTCCAGGGTCCTTGCCTAACCCGGGGATGCGGGGTTGCGGGTGGGGGGTCACCCCCCCGTCGCACGTGCAGTTGTTTCAAGTCTGGTGCATGCGAGGCATTCGTGTATGGATGAATACAACCAAGGAGGATTGAAGACAATCACATCACACACAGATGTCAAAGTTATAATTGTGGTGACACACACACACACACACACACCTACCTGTGCGAAGGTGATGTGTGGCTCTTCTTGCAGCAGGCACTGCAGGATGACCCTGCCCTGCTGCAGGGTGCTGCTCCTTTGTGTTCCATTTCCTCCTTCATTGCAGGAGGTGGCGCAAGAGTATTCCCACAATCTATCTCAAGTGCTCGTCAGTGTGTGGCTGCCGTGCTCCTCGTTGGCCTCATGCAACCACACGCTCGTAAACAAAACCTCTCGGGGGTATGCGAACCGTGCAGAGAACAGGTTGCTCTCTGCGCAACAGCACTCTCGAAATTGTCGCAATGGTCACGGTTCGCCACGATCTTACTGCAACTACCATCTCTGAAACCAAGTGATCACATCACCCTTCGAGCCGAGGCTCCTCGAAGGCGCAGTGACGTTCCATGATGCAAACCTGTCTGGCGTTTGCTTTGTTCACCACTTGCCTTTCCCCCACCACCGGATGTTGGGAGACAGTGAGAGATGTTGCTGATTCTGGCTGCTTCCGGAGTGTCCCAAGATTGACGTCACAGATGTCTCGCCTCCCCCCTGGTATTTCTGTTCAGGCAGTAGTATATTCTGAAATAGACAGGCATGGTGTATGGATACGGAGTTTAGTGTAGGCGAATGCAAGGCAGCCCCAACCAACCCCCATTGTGCCAGTTTTTTCGCCAGCAAGCTTTGTTGTGGCAGCATGCGTGTGTCGACAGGGAGGGTGGGTCACGCTATTTAGTGTATTCACTGCACCCACACGCCTGCAGAAGAGTTGCAAGCGTCAGTGGGATGGTCCGAGGGGTGCTTCAGGTGCTGATCCCAGCAGCATGCGTGGCGGCGCTGCGTGAGTCACGCGAGGCGGACGTGCAGGCGGCGTCGCGGGTGTGGGGCACCGAGGGGCTGTGGCCTGCAGGGGAGGAGATCCCGTGGCTGATCAACGTGACGGATGCGTACGAGGGGCAGTTACCGATGAAGCAGGGCGACAGCCGTGTGCTGTTTGCGATCCAAAATATCGAGGAGCAGACGTGTCTGCGCTTCCGGCAGTGCGCGTCGGAGGCAGAGTGCCTGGCCCTGCCGCGGTACATCGAGTTCTGGGCGGGGCCAAAGTGCTCGGCAACTGTGGGGGCTTACCTTGGCAGGAACAGGATTTCGCTGAAAAGCGACTGCCTTCATGGCTCAGCGGTGCATGAGGTTGGGCACAGCTTAGGTCTGGACCACGAACAGAAGCGCCAGGACAGGGACAGCAACATCGTTGTGAACGAGGACAACATCAAAGATGGGGGGGGCGTCGCAGTTCACAAAGATGACTGCAGGGCGTGATCTCGGGACATACGACTTCCGCAGCATCATGCACTACTCCCGAGGGGCCCTCCAGAAAGAGTACGGGCGGACGGTGCTGTCGGCACCCTTCCAGCTGGTGGGGATGACGGGCGGGCTGAGCATGGGAGACGTGGCAGCACTGAACTTCATGTACAACGGTTGCAGCAGGGAGTACACGGCACCGACGTGCATGGCGTCGATCGACACCACGCAAACTCATGTGATCCCACACTCGAAGCCATTCCGTGTGGGGTTCGCGTCGCAGTACAAAGTCGGCAGCGTGGTGACTGTGACCTACGGGGTGACAACCACGCCTGAGTCAGAGGACGTAGTGTTCGAGTACCCCACGGGGCGCGAGTTCTACGGCGGCGGGGGGCAGACGTCGATCGTGTTCACGCCGTCTTCGCGCCAGGCAGGGAAGAGCTTCGTGCTGGGGGTGAACTTTGGGGCTGACGATGGCAAGGACACCGTGTGCTTTGTGCAGGTGCGCGTCGCTCGGTCGGACAATGTGTGCTTCCAGAAGGAGGGCAGTGACCCTTTTGTGTGCAGCGGCCGCGGCGTGTGCACGGATAAGTTGTTGGAGCCGTGCCGGTGCGACGTCGGGACGGGTGGCCCCGAGTGCGAGGGGAACGCCGGGTGCCCGCGCAACGTGGCTGACAGCTTCGACACCCACCTGGGCGACTGGTCTAACTCGTACACCACATGGTTAGACACGGCGAAGCGTGTGGGGGACACGGGGGCGTCGTTGCGGATGGGGCGGGAGCCGTACTCTGGTCGTGGCGGGGCGTCACTGCCGCTGTGGGGGCTGACGAAGCCAAGCCGCGTGTCGTACGACATGGCGGTGCGCAACGGGTCGAGCCTGGACAGCGCGACGGAATTCCTACAGGCGCCCTACCAGCAGCAGGCTACGCAGTGCCTGTCCCTGTCCGTGCGCCCCGTGTCTGCGGAGGAGCCGTCTGGACCGTTCGTGTGGGTGGCGAAAACACCGCAAGTGGAGCGTGCCACGCCGTGGCACATCATCGACGAGCGCTTCTTCCATTTCGACATTGCGTTCGACTGGGCAAATGTGCTGGCGGTGGTGTCAATTGACGGGAAGGAGGAGTTATATGTTACGCTTGACAGCTCGTGCAGTGCTGGTTTCGACCGGGTGGGCACCACAGGGAGTGGGTGGCTGGACAACTTCGACCTGCACTGCACGTCATTTGTGCCGCCGCAGCACCCCGCCACAAGCGCGCCACCCCCAACAGAGAAGCCCACGCCGTTCCCGACGCCGCAGCCAACACAGCCGCCTGCGGGATGTGGCGAGTACATCGAACACTCGGCACCGACAGGGGTGCTGGACTACCCAGAGGGCTTGCGCCCGTACTTCTCAGCCGATCACTGCTTCCGGGTTGTGTGCGGCGGGCCTCTGTTGCTGAACTTCACACTTCTGGACACTGCAGATGAGAACCACACCGTGACTGTGTACTCATTCGATGCGGACGGGGCCCGTGTGCAGGAGGCACGGTACTGGGGACGTCAGCTGCCTGAGCCGAAAACGTACTACCACGGGGACATGCTCGTGCATTTTGTTGGGAGCATCCGGTTTGGGTTTGGGTATCTGGGATTCACACTTAAGTACGAATGCGCAGGAACGCCATCGCCGACAGCCACGCAGGCGCCACCAACTGCGCTCCCCACTGCAGCACCCCCGACAAACGTGCCGACACCAATCCCCGCCACAGCTGTACCGACTGCCATGCCACCCACACTGATGCCCGCGACGGATGCACCGACCGCCCCGCCGACGAACCTCCCGGAGTTCTGCTCCGTCGGGGGCGAGACGACGGCACCCGACGGCACTCTCACACACCCACAGCCGGGGCCTCCTCGCGACCCCCCCTCGCAGCCCACCTACAAGAACGGGGATAGTCTCTGCATCCGGATCAGATGCAAAAAGCAGCTGGTGCTGACATGGACGAGGTTCGACATGGAGGCAGACAAGGATTTCGTGTCGCTGTGGCTGGAGCCCCGGCTGGAGGAGACGGTTCCACAGCTTGTGTGGAAGAAGAGCGGGCAGGTGCTGCCGCTGGAGGCGGGGTACACGGGAGACGTGCTGATCCACTTCAAGACAGACAAGCAGGGTGTGGCGACGGGGATTTCGGTGGACTGGGTGTGTGCTGACGCGACGCCTGCACCTGCGACGCCTGTGCCTGTGCCTGTGCCCACCCTCGAGTTCCCGGACTTCTGTGAGGGGAGGGGCGTGCTGCTGCAGACGCCGGGATTTGTGCAGCACCCAGCACCTGGCTTGCTGATGTACGAGCCCAATGAGCGCGTGTGTTGGCGCCTGCAGTGCAGCGGGAAGGCTCACATCCAGTGGACGAAGTTCCACACGGAGTGGGGCTACGACCACATGCACGTGTTCCAGGTGCAGCCCTCCCTGCAGGAGTTGGCGAGGCGCAGCGGCCACTTCCTCCCCATCCTGCACCGCGAGGAGGTGCAAGGCGATGCGCTGGTGCACTTCCGGTCCGATTCCAACATCCAGAGCTTTGGGGTTGCGTTCAAGTGGCAGTGCCTGTGAGCTGTGATGTTCATCCGTTTCACTCCCAGCTTCTGTCCTGCTCTTCACTTCCGACGCCAGACCGTCGCGATTTTTCTTTCAAACTGTTTGTTTTGCCGCCCCACACGCCGCCCTGTCAGCAGTGACTATCGCTGCCGAACCCTGGCGTCCAGGCATCCCATCGCTTTCACGTATTTTTATGCTCCGAAACCGGCGAGTCGCACTGCACTGTGTTGCAGTGCGAAAACGCCTCTCCGCACCAACTTATTTCACCGTACGTTCACCACTTGATGCTTCGACATGCGCGTTCTGCCACGCATGCCCCTCTCCGACCCACCCTCCCTCTCTCGCCCTCCCTCGATCGCATGTGCATGCCACATTCACTGGAACCAACAGCAGGCCATCAGACCGGCACACACCTGCCCCCCCGCGCCTTCCTGCCAGGACGTGCCATACTGTTGGCATCAACGGCTGTGCCAGGCCTCTCTGCTGCAGTGTATTGATGATTCTACCCCTCACCGCCCCCGCCCCCCCTCCTCATTTCTATGCTATTTCAGAGTTGGACATCGCGCAGTACCACCCCCTGCCCCTGACCCCCCCCCCCCCCTCCCACGCACCCAGCCACCTACACACACCCACCTCAGGGCACACCCCGCTCCTCCTAGCGGGCACACTGCCTCCTCGCCTCAACATGAGGCGCTGCAAGGCGGCCTGTGGGTGGATGCGACGGGGCGTGTTCCTCTGGCTCAGCCTTGTTGCCGTGCTGCCGCGCGGCGCGTCTGCGCGGCTCGACACCCCGTGGCAGGTGCCCCCCTCCGACCTGGACCCCTACCTGACCTTCAGCGAGAAGCAGCTGGTGCGGCGGTGCACGACCTCCACCGCTGTCTGCGATGACATGGAGATGGGAATCTACGCCGTGATGGGCTGTGAGGACAGCGAGCGGGGCGGGACCAGCACCTTCTGCACCGTGTCCAGCAGCACCGCGTCGCCACCACCCCTCACCGTAATAGGGCGAGGCTTTGGCAACTCCGATGTCAGGATGTGGGTTGGCGAGTCAGAATGCGAGAAGGTGACTGTGCAGAACTACACCTCTGGCCCTGCACCGACGTACTACCTCCAGCTTCTATGCGAAGGGTGGAGTATGAGCACCAGGTTCAGCGAGTTGATTTCTGTGGAGAGCCGCTGGGGCGATAACGTGACAGGCCCTGCTGGGGTCCACTTCGGCCCCCCCGTCCTGGATCTGCTGAAGTTCAACGACACGGAGAGCTGCAGCGACACGGGGGCTGACTCATCCCTCCACGTGACCTGCTGGGATGACGCAACCCTCACCTTCACCGGGAGGTACTTCCCGACACTCAGCGAGGACTACACCTCTACATTCCTGCAGTCGGAGGCACCGAACGACCCCCCCGTGACGGATGCTCTGGGCGTGCAGCTCTTTGCCTCCGATGGGTCCAGGAGTGGCCCACCCTGTGTCAACGTCCGGACCTATTTTTCAGACCAGGGCACCTTTGTCGAATGCAACCTCATCGTCCGCAGAACCGGGTTCCCCCGGAAATACGACGCCCCGGGGACCTACGGCGTGAAGCTCTGGTGGGGCACCCTGTGGGCGACGGGCAACGTCACCGTCACAATCCCCGACAACATCGGGGAGCTCCGCACCGTGTCATGCGGGGATTACACCTTTCCGGAGTACGGGGGGCCAGAGTCGCTGCAGGATGACGGGGATCACCACATC
Source organism: Rhynchopus euleeides (assembly GCA_963210315.1). Lineage (NCBI taxonomy): Eukaryota > Euglenozoa > Diplonemea > Diplonemida > Diplonemidae > Rhynchopus > Rhynchopus euleeides. The sequence continues at coordinate 1,621,753 of OY723245.1, forward strand.
AGCATGGCTGCTGACAACACCTACATCTCCTCGGTTCCTGTGAGGTGCTCCCAAGGGATTGACGAGGTGATTTATGCAGACTGCTGCACCCCCGACGGGGCAGGGGTGACGCACAGCGATTGTGCCTACTCCGGGACATACACACGGGCATCCAAATTCTGCACTGATAAAAACCTACGCCTCTGCACGAAGGCAGAGCTGGAAGGAGGCATGGCTGCTTCAGCCACAACGGGGTGCAGCACCGCCATCCGGAGGTCGTGGGTTATCGACGAAGGGTGCGAGTCCCAAGGGAGCTGCAGGTTCTCACGCCCCTTCGTCATCAGGGGGAAGTGGTATACTGAGGATATAACCGATTTTGACATCACCATATATGCCGTAGACAGCGCGCAGTACACCGGGGTTGGGAACTGGAGCTGCGAGGTGATCTCCTTGGCATTCGTCCCCGACCCCCTGTCAGCCGAGGAGCTGCAGCATGAGATAACATGCGAGCCACGCTACCTGTCGCGCAGCGGGAGGTACGGCGTGTCACTCCGGGTTGCGGGGAAGCTATACCCTATTGCGGGGAAATTTCTCTATCACATGGAGCCTGCGGTGCACAGGATCACGGGGTGCTATGACATCGGGCTATCGACGACGCGCTGCCCGTCGAACAGCCAGAGTAATATCGTTCACATCCATGGGACAAACCTCGACGCGGTGACAGACGTCAGCTTCGGGGGTAAGTTCTGTGCGATGAACCTCACCAACGCTACAGGGATGTACCCCTCCGTCGTGGCTGCCACGGAAATCCTCTGCGTGATGGAGGGTGACATGACGGGCATATCCTCCACCGCCACCCTGCATGTCGGGGATGACACCTTCGTGTCGGACCGCCGCATCTCAGCCTCCTGGGTGACACGCCCCCGGGTAGACGTGACGTCGTGCCTCCTCCCCGGTGGTGTGTGCCCCACCGAGGGGGGGCATCTTGTCGTGTGGGGTGTCGGTCTGGATACCGTTGTCTGGATGACACCCGGTTCCACGGATTACAGCACGGGCACCTTCGGCACGTCCCCCAAGCTGTGGATTGGGAATGTGGAGTGCGACAACCTGGTTGTTCTCAACGGGTCTGTTGCGGAGTGCAGGGATTACTCCATCCGCGGACGTTACTCCGAGCTGCTGCACCAGGCCGACCCCTCCATCACCATCACGATGCAGATCGGGGATGAGGTGGACCCAACGGGCGCGCAACAGGTGTTTCGCAGGGTGCCCTACATCAGCAGCATCGCGGGGTGTGACAACTACTGCGATGTGAGGTCTCATCAGCCCATCACGGTTATCGGTGGGAATTTCACAGCATCTGATGAGATTTACGTTCATATTGGGGGAGTGCGTTGTATCGACCAGGTGTACGTGGATTCGACGACTGTCATCTGCAAGGAATATGTCCAGGACATGACCCTGCATGAGCACCGCGTGCAGCTGCAGATGAATGGGGAATGGAGCGTGGAGAGGCCGAAGGTGAAGCTGATCGTGCTCTGCAACGGTGAGAACGGCCTAGAGTGTTCTGGGCACGGGCGGTGCACGCACCATGCGGTGTGCATCTGCGACAGGTCGTCACACACAGGGTTCTGGCAGGGCGAGACGTGCTCCGACTGCCTCCCGGGGTATTGGGGGCCCTCCTGTCAGAGCGGCTGCATGTGCCCCGAAGCAACCGGGCTGTGCGACCACGGAGTCAACGGGACTGGGTACTGCGCATCCTGCCAGACGAACTACTCGGGCATCCTGTGCGACCCCTGCCCGGGTACCGCACAGATGATGACGTGTGGCCTGCACGGCACCTGCAACGACACGGTGAGTGGGGATGGCATGTGTGTGTGTGACGGGCACTACGACCCCCTCCAGGCCTGCTTCGAATGCGACGAGAACTACTACGGTACGGAGTGCCAGCACCGCTGCCCCGGCGGTGCCCACTGCTCCGGGCACGGCGTGTGCAGCAACGGGTTAGGGGGCACGGGGCAGTGTGCCTGTCAGGAGGCCTGGGGTGGTGATGCGTGCGACAGCATGTGTGCTGGTGGTGCAGCGAATACCTGCTTCGGCCATGGTGCCTGTGATCAGCTGCGAGGTGTCTGCTCCTGCTTCTTCGATGCCCAGCAAGGATACTGGGCAGAGCCCGCCTGCTCCACATGTGCCCGAGGTTGGACAAGCACGACATGCACCGAGACTTGTGCCGTGGCGGATGATGGCCTCGAGTGCTCCGGGCATGGGTACTGCGGGGAGAAGGGGTGCGTGTGCTCCGATGGGTTCTGCAGCTTCGACTGCTCGCGCACAGCGACGGAGTGCTCGCTGGCCGTGTGCCTCACCGATGCCCTGTGGGGCAACGAACAGACTTGTAAGAACGGCATCTGCGGGTGCGACTGCCCCACGCACGGCGGCAAGGTGTGTGCGGGGAGCGGCATCTGCGATTCGGGTGAGTACGGTACAGGTCGCTGCAACTGCTTCGTGGGTCGGTCGGGTCGTGCCTGCCAGCACGACTGTTCGTCGTGCTCCCTTGTCGGGGGGGCATGTGACAACAGCGGCGTGTGCAACTGCAGGGCAGGGTTCGGGGGGCTCAACTGCGACCGCGAGTGCCCTGGTGCTCTGAACGGTGTGCCTTGTGGCGGGTCGTCACATGGTGTGTGCAGCGACGGGCCCTCAGGCACAGGGCTGTGTGCGTGCCTTGCAGGGTATGCAGGTGAGGAGTGCCTCACACAGTGCTCAGGCGGCGTCGACAACCCTTGCTCTGGACATGGTGCCTGCTCAAAGGTGGACGGCACATGCACCTGCACGTACGACCCGCTGGAGGGGTACTGGGACGGGGTCAAGTGCGACGTGTGCATGGAGCCCTTCCTGCTGCCCTCCTGCAACGAGACATGCCCTGGGTTTCTCCCCCAGAGCTCTGCGTCCTGCAGCGGTCACGGCTCCTGCGATGCGAGTTCGCGTACCTGTGTCTGCCAGGTCGAGAAGGCGGGGTCGTGGGCGGGTGTGAGGTGCGATCAGTGCTCTGCAGGCTTCTACGGGCTGTCGTGCGGCCAGGAATGCCCGGGTGGCGCGTGCAACCCTTGCAACGGACACGGCGTGTGCGACGACGGTGTGAACGGTGACGGGAAATGCTTCTGCACACGTAGTGATGAGGACGGCCACTGGGCAGGCACCACCTGTTCGCAATGCGTCACCGACTACTACGGGGCAACCTGCACATCGCGCTGTCCTGGCATGGGCACACCTGACGGCATCTGCCGTGGAAGGGGCACGTGCCGAGATGGACGCACAGGTTCCGGCACATGCACCTGCATGGTGCCGGATCAGAAGTGGACAGGGTTTGATTGCAACGAGTGCCAGGCAGGCTACTTCGGGGCCCTGTGCAACAAAGGCTGCCCTTCGGTCAACTCCTTCATCTGCTCTGGCCACGGAGCCTGCGCAGACGGCACAGGGGGGTTCGGCAACTGCACCTGCATGGATGGGTGGGTCGACTCTGCGTGCTCGTCTTCCTGCCCGGGGCTGGGCACCCCTGAGGGCATCTGCAACAACCACGGCGAGTGCATTGCGGGTACAGGGCGTGTGCGTGCCCTGTGCCTGTGCCACACGGACACTGTGCGGGGCCACTGGGAGGCACCGGGCTGCGCCAACTGCGCACAAGGCTACTTCGGACCGTCCTGCGCACAGCGATGCCCTGGCACGGGGTCGCCTTGTTCCGGACACGGAGTCCTGCCTACCTGCCACCCAGTCACAGGCGAATGCAAGTGTCTGAGCGGCTGGGCTGGGGGTGGCTGCGACGTAGAGTGTGCCGGCGGCTCCGTCACACCCTGCTCGCTCCACGGCACGTGCGACCCTGTCTCTGGCAAGTGTGCGTGCCACTCGTCACCTGTGCTCGGGTACTGGGCGGGGGCCACATGCTCCGAATGCCACCCGCACTACACATCCCCCGCGACGGGCTGCACACGCGCCTGCCCACTGCAGGCACCCTGCGAGGGGTGCTCCGCACAGGCCTGCTCTGGATACGGGCAGTGCACCCCTTCGCTGACGGGCCCCGGAGCTGTGTGCATTATGTGCAGCGACCAGACTACGACACGGTGCGGCGATGCATGCGAGATTTCTGGAGACATCGAATGCCAGCGCTACATGTGTGTCGGGGCACGGTGGGGGCTGCAGTGCGACCAGCTGTGCCCCGGGGCCACGCCAGCGAAGCCACTGCCGTGCAACTCCAATGGATACTGCGACGAAGGCAAAGCTGGGTCGGGACGCTGCATTTGTGACCAGGGCTATGTGGGTGGCGCTTGCCAGCTGCGCTGCCCGGACTGCACGGCAGGCAAGGGCGAGTGTGCCAGCGACGGCACATGCACCTGCCTGCCGGGGTTCGGTGGGACACTCTGCGAGCTGGAGTGTCCCGGAGGGTTCCGCAGCCCCTGTGGAATGTACGACTCCGCCACGCAGGTGTATGAATCGCACGGGAGGTGCAACGATGGGTCCACAGGCGACGTAGCATGCACGTGCTTTGTGGGGTGGCGCGGGCGCGATTGCAACACACGCTGTCTGGGCGTGCTGCCCGACGGCACGCCATGCAACGGCAACGGCGACTGCCTGCAGTTCAACCCCAGGTGCCACTGCCAGCAGGACCCCCTGCTGGGGTACTGGCAGGGGGACGCCTGCACGGCATGCTCCCCAGGGTACGTGGGGGAGAACTGCACCGCCATCTGCTTGCAGGGGACGACCTCTGGGAAGGAGTGCAGATGCCACTCCGGATATTTCGGCGCAGAGTGCTCCACAGAATGCAGCGGCAAGCTTCAGCGCGGCAGCACGGTGGAGTACTGCAACGGCCATGGCACTTGCGATGACGGGAACACAGGCACTGGTGACTGCATGTGTGATGCTGAATACTACGGCAGCTCTTGCCAGACGTACTGCGTTGTGTCCACAACATGTCAGGAGTATCTCAGCCAAGCGGTGATCTGCGGACCCAGCGGCTGCGAGTGCATACGCAACGCGACACACGGCTACTGGCAGGGATCGAACTGTGAGCAGTGCCGACGCGGGTACTGGGGGCCCTCGTGCCTGCTGATGTGCGATTGCAATCAGAATGAATACAGCTGTGACCAACAGACAGGTGCATGCAACTGCTACAGTGACACGACAAACGGCTTCTACTCGGGGACATACTGCCAGTCATGCAAGTCGGGGTACATCGGGTCGCACTGCCAGACAGTTGATGTGAAGATATCACGCCCCAGCGTGCCTGCATCGACGGCGCCACCCGATACTATCTTCCGCAACCAGCAGTCTGCATTTATGCTGGTCGACGAGGACAAGCACTACGTCGTTGTCGCCACGACGCCGCCTGCCGTGTTCAACACCAGTGGTACATCACCTATCTACTCACCGAGCCTGACGAAGCCGCTTGTCATTATCACGGGCACTGTGACTGGCGGGGCAGTGCGCACCCACACCGTGGAGCTGCTGGTGCAGGAGGGGGAGATCGTTGACATGTTTGTCTTTCACCGCGCAAACCTCACATTCAAGTCCAAGGTCAACGTGGTGCTCCCTGTCCAGGCGCTGCGCGATGAGCTGTCTGTGCAGGGGCACAGCATCAACACCCTCTCTCGTGAGTACGGGCTCCTCCGACGCCACTGGGAGTCCCTGCAGCAGGCCTCGCCTGTGCCCACCTTCGGCATCCTGAAGCAGACAGCCTCTGTCGGAGGCCTGTGGGTGCTGGCATTGCAGCTCGCAAAGCAGATCAAGCTGCGCATCGTCAGCACCGCGTCGGGGAGGGCCAGCACCCTCCACGAGCAGCTTCTGACCAACTTCGACACCTACCACGACATGTTCATCCTTGGGGGCACCAACCTCGTCATATCGGGCTCCCTGGCAGGCATCTTCGATGCCACTGCCCTGGAGCTGGACAGCGCGACGGGCGTCGTCAGGTCAGCGGTGTCCTTCTCCAGCCTCCCCCAGCTTGCACCTCTGCACCGCAGCATATTGGGGGCGCCCTACCGCATCCGATACGAGACGATGCAGCGCAACGGGCAGTTCTGGTACATCGCTCTGCGCCACAAGACTTCCCTCCTTGTCATCAAGCTCGACTCAACCCGCATATTCGACGTCCCCCCTCAGGCAAACGACATCGACTGCGCCGCGTCACGCCTCTGCACAACCGTTCTGAACAACGGGGACAACTGGGCTGTCAACAAGATGGTGATCGATCTTGCCGCCGCGGAAGGGTACATCACTGTCATCCGCGACACAACAGACCCGAGCGTCCCGTCGCAGCTGTTCCGCTTCAAGCTGGACACTGTAGAGGTCTCGGGGTCCACAGAGCTTGCCTTCTTCGCAGGGCAGGCGGAGGTCGCACAGGACATCGCTGTCATCCCCGGGAGCAGCTCTGTGGTGACGCTCCCCCGCACAGGCTTCGTGCGCCTCATCACGCTCAACTCATACTTCGTCGAGCGCCTGATCCCCGACGTGGCAGACATGCGGGGAGGCACGCTGGTCACCGTTGTGGGGAAGGGGTTCAGAGGGGGGTCTGTGGTGGGCACCCAGCCCCTGTGCCGCATCGATGGGAAGCTTGCAGAGGTGACGTCGTACAACCAGACCACCATGGTGTGCCGTGCGGAGGAGACGGAGCGTGTCACGGACTGCGATGGGGAGACCGTCGACGTATCCTTCGAAGGCCCTGACCGGTTCACCAGCAACGACAACGCGAAGCTGCGCAGGGTCTTCAGCGCCACGCCAGAGCTGTCCATCCCGACAAAGGGAATCACCGAGGGTGACACCCTTGTCACCATCAAGGGGTACGGATTTGACTACGGCGGGCATCTCTCCTGCGAGTTTTTTGACGATACCTTCTCCGTCAGCGCGCCTGCGATCTACAAGAAGAGCACAGAGCTTCAGTGCATCCAACCGAAGTGGCCAAGGCCTTCGAAGAAGGGGCTGTCCTATATCCGCCTGGCCCAGGATGGGCAGATTCCCTCCTTGGTGAAGATACCCTACGACGTGGTGGGCACCATCGCAAACCTGCAGCTGATTGACAAGACAGCGGTGGATGCCTCCTCAGCCTTCAAGGTGGCGAGCGAGGACATCACGGTGTTCCCACCCGTGGAGATCCGCTCGTTGGACAGCGAGGGGCAGCTGATAGCGCCCCTTCTGACGGTGCCGCTGATTGTGACGCCCAACAAAGATGTGCACTGTGTGGGGAGGTCCGGCTCTATTACCCTGCAGCTGGAGCACACCACGCAGGCCAACCTCGTGCACATCATCTCTGGGATGCCGTACGTCCCCCTGGGGACAGGGATTGCGAAGGTGTTCGACGGGCTCTACCTCAGAAAGCCGAAGGCTGCGAGATGTGCCGTTGTCTTTGAGGTCTACTCCGCTCTCCCCGGGCTCGCCATCAACGACGGAACGGTGTTTGTGACGAGCCAAGCGTTTGAGGTGACTGCAGGGCGCCCGACACGCCTCCAGCTCCTGGACCAGCCTCTCCCTGAGTTTGAAGAAGGCGCCTCGCTGTCACCCTCCCCTACCCTGCAGCTGCTCGACAGCGCAGGCAATGTCGTCTCAGCGCCGAACGTGCTCCTCAAGGCTGAGGTCATAATGGACGTCTCGACCAGCGTGCTCAACCCAAACATCACCGTCACCCCCAAGGTGGAATACTTCCGCACCAACCCATTCACCGGCCTGTTTGAATGCGGCTGCAAGCGGATGTCCATCCCCTCCCCGCTGTTCGGGGTGTCATATCGGATCCACTTCGAGCCTGTCGGAGGGGCGGAGGGGGTGGCCTCCATCACAACCGATGCGATGATGCGTTCGAACTGCCCCATGGGGTTCTACGCGCTGATCTACACACCCTTCTGCAGGGCGTGCCCCGAAGGCGGTGTGTGCGATGGCACCTGGGTCATCCGGCTGAGCGACGGCTTCTGGAGGTGGCAGGGGTCGAACTACAGCCTCCTCCCAGAGCTGGACGCTGACCAGAGGGCCGTTGCCCTGGAAATATACACGAAGCTCTATGCGTGCAACCCAGCCTCCGCATGTGGGCTCGGGATTGGGGTTCCAACAGAGGATGTGATCTGCGGTGACGGGCACGACCCCACGGCAAACCTCTGCCAGAACTGCCTCGAAACCTACGCCTTCTCGGGGACGAGCTGCCGGAAGTGTAACGGGTCTTCTGTCACCCTCCTCCTCTCGCTGCTCATCGTCGCCGCGGCGGTTATCGTGATCGGGAGTGTTGTGTTTGTGACATACATCGACAACATCAAAGGCGTGAGGTCCGATGCCTTCGTTGAGATGAAGCAGGTCTTGTCCTGGCTGCAGACTGTGTCCGTCTCCTCCCAAGGGAGTTTGGATCACTCGTGGCCCGCAACCTTCGCTTTCTATGAGGTTGTGCGGAAGAGCTTCAACCTGCACAGTGAGATCGGTGTGTTCAACTGCCTGGTGCAGACAAGTTATTACCAGAAGTGGCTGATGGTCATGCTCCTCCCGTTTATCACAACCGTCGTGTTTTGGATTATCGCTGTTGTGCTGCAGGTGCTGGATCTTATGAAGGAGAGGGAAGGTGCTGTCACCGAAAAATCCACAACGCTCGACACCGACATCACCTTTTTTATGGACGACGATTTCGATGCGATTGCACCGGTCGGCATGAAGCAGAAGACAAAACACCTGGTGACAGATCTGGTCGGCTTCCTCGTGCAGGGCACTGCGGTGGAGAACAGAAACGAAGAGGAAGCCGCTGTCGCGTCTAAGCCTGATTGCCCCCTCGAGAGGGGATTCTCCCTCCCGATTTACCCCGACCTCTACAAGGGGACGCATTCGGAGCTGCTCGCGACAGTCACCAAGCCACCCCCCACCGACGTGTCACTCATGCCATACGGGCCCGGTCTGACCTTTGTGCCGCCTGTGTTCGCCTTCACCTCCGAGGTCACAGAGATCCCATTCTCCGTAGTGGGCAATGTTCTCGGGCACCACCGCGTCACCTACAAGGTGTCGGGGACAGACAAGAGGTATTACCCCACCCCGAAGCCATCCGAGGTGACGATCTTCGACGAGTGGCGGACCGGGGTTCACGACAAGGTGATCTCGACACTCGTCGTGTTCTTCTTCTTCTGCCTCCCCATCTTCGTCGAGGTGATGGCGGGCCTGATCCCCTGCCAGCAGATTGGGCCCAACGGGGACTACTTCCTGAAGGCAGACCCCCTCATCGAATGCTACACCCCGAAGTACTGGAGCTACATGGTGGGGAACATCCTCGTCTGCCTCATCTACTGCATCTTCTTCCCAGGCATCACAGTATACTACACCTACTGCCACCGCCACCACCTGGAGAATGCAACCGTGAGGGTCAAACTCGGCTTCCTCTTCAGGGGGATGAAGCCGAAGCAATGGTTCTGGGAGTACGTCGTGATGGTCCGGAAGCTCGTAATCACGTTGATCTGCAGCCTCTCGACCGACCTGTGGAGCAGGCTGTACGCTGTGCAGTGGGTTCTGGGGGTATTCCTCGGAGTCACCGTCTACATCCAACCCTATGTCGCGAAGGCGAACAACGTCACGGAAATCCTCCTGCTCGCACAGCACATCATTGCAATGAACGTCGCCTTAATCTACTTCACAGACGGCCTCCATAAGGGGGTGATTGATTTCGCAGGGGGTGTGGTCGTGGCGGTGAACATCGCAACGGTGCTGATGCTGATCTTCGCATTCATCTGGATATGGAAGATGAACTTTGTCCTGAAGAACAGGCACAAGAGGTTCCACCGCGTGATGATCGGGCGGGAGGACGACGCCTTCGAGAAGGAGGAGAACACCACATGGGCCGTCTTCATCCGGAGCCTCCTTCGGAAGTACGCCCCCCGCCTCCTCCCCTGCTTCGGCGTCTCCAAACGCGCCGTGATGCGCTCCCAAATCTTCACCAAGATGCGTGTGGGGGGCGGGGCGGTCACCCTTGCCGCAGCCGCCCTCCCTGTCCGCGAGAGGTTTATTTTGGAGCGTGCCTTTGAGAACAAGCGCCTGGTCGAGCCGACCCCCAATGACGGCCCCGCCCCGCCTGTGCCTGAGGAGGAAATCTCTGAGGTGGCCTTCAAGGAGATGCAGGCGCGTGTGGTGCAGGAGGCGCCGAAGGACCTTGCCGTGCCGGATAACGTCGAGAGCGCGGAGGGTAGTGTGCACCGGTCGTCGGCGTCAGGGTCGAGCGCGACAGAGCCTATGATGCATGGGGGGCGCCCCATCTCCGCAGGGTCGAGGTGGCAGAGAGGGAGCTTCGCTGACTCATCGCTGCGCAGTGACAGCGTCATATCGGCGACCAGCCCCCTCCGGGTGCAGATGTCGTCGAACTACATGTCAGCGCTTGAGGGGTCTGAGGCTGAAGTCGGGGTTTCCCCCCGGCAGAAGCGCCCGACTGTCCGCAGCGCGATGACACGGCGCTCTGAAATCGGCCTGCAGCTGGCACAGCCTCAAGCCACCCCGAAGCGGCGGTCGTTTGCTCTCATGAGCGTGACCTTCTCACACACACAGAGGGGCTCCGTTTCTGAGCAGCCCCGGCAAGAGTGAGAGGGAGGGGGGGTGGATGGGGTGAAGGGGGTTGAGGTGGTGTTCCCCCGCAGCCTCACACCACACGCACACACACACACACACACACTTCTCTTCTGCCTTCCCTTTTTTGCCTCTGTTTCTCGCTGCCTTCCGTCGTTCTGTCTATCCACGGGTTTTTAAAACTATTTCAAATCCCGAAGAAGGGCGTCTGCGTGAGGTGCCCTGGTTTATGTCACTGCGTTGTTGTTTCATTGCACGATTTTCAAGTTGGTCAGGCATTTTTGTCTGGGGTGGGGTGGGGGTGGCTTTCTTTTCCATTGCAGGCAGCGCTCCCGCGTTCCCGCCGGAGCTGTGTGCCCTCCCCCCGCGTGCTGCTTGGTGTGTGCCTGGGGGTTGGGAGGAGGCGGTTAACCTTAGCGCCACCAAACCCTCTCAGGAAACTCCCATCTCCACCCCCACCTGCCCTGCCCTACCGGGTCGGGTCTGGGGGGGGGGGGGGAGGAGTCTCTTCCCCCAGCTTTCTATTGTGGGGAGGCTTGAGAATTCCCTCCTGTGTTCCCCCCCCCCCTAGGGGCCCGGATGTACTTGAAAAAATTGTAATAATTTTTTTTCCGACCCCAAACAAGGGTTATTGGCACCTAAAATGGGTGTACCCACCTCAAAAATATGTCTGTGGACCCAATGAAACCGGTTTTTCACACTTAGTTGCCCATTTTCGGTCAGAATTTTCGAAAAATCGGTGAAAAAAGGGGATTTTGCCCATTTTGGGCAAAATCCCGATTTTCATGAAAAAATGACAAAATCGGGGCAACTAGACCCCATTTCGGGTGTTTTTCGGGTGAAAAACGTACCCTAGGCATCCCTGGGGTACATTGTATATCATCCCGGGCCTCTACGACCAGTAGAGGTGCGTTAAAATGCGTATTTTTACCCAAAAAAAGGACCCTGCAACCACCCTGCAAGCACCCTGCAACCAGGTTGTCGGCACCCTACAACCCTATAACCACCCAGAAACCACTGGGTATGCCCTAAAATGGGGTGTATGGGCCTGTCGGAACAGGTTTTCTACACCGAATTGCCCAAATTCAGTCCGATATTTTGAAAAAACTGTGAAAAATGGGGGATTCGCCCGTGTAGGGTAACAGCCCCAATTTTTCTGAAAAAATGTCAAAAATTGGGCAACTAGACCCCATTTCGGGTGGTTTTCGGGTGAAAAACGTACCCTAGGCATCCCTGGGGCACATTGTGTACCATCCAGGGCCTCTACGACCAGTAGAGGTGCGTTGAAATGCACATTTTTACCCAAAAAAAGGACCCTGCAACGATGTTGTAGGACCCTGCACACACCCTGCAACCGTATTGTAGGCACCCTACAACCCTATAACCACCCAGAAACCACTGGGTATGCCCGAAAAGGGGTGTACGGGCCTGATGGAACAGGTTTTCGACACCGAATTGCCTAAATTCCGTCCAATTTTTTAAAAAAACTGTGAAAAATGGGGGATTCGCCCATGTGGGGTAAAAGTCCCAATTTCATGAAAAAATGTCAAAAATTGGGCAACTAGACCCCATTTCGGGTGTTTTTCGGGTGAAAAACGTACCCTAGGCATCCCTGAGGTACATTGTATATCATCCAGGGCCTCTACGACCAGTAGAAGCACGTGAAAATGCGTAATTTTACCCAAGGAAAAGGACCCTGCAACGATGTTGTAGGTCTAATTTCATGAAAAAATGTCAAAAATTGGGCAACTATACCCCATTTTGGGTGGGTTTCGGGTGAAAAACGTACCCTAGGCATCCCTGGGGCACATTGGAGACCATCCAGGGCCTCTAGGACCAGCAGAGGTGCGCTAAATGCATATTTTTACCCAAAAATGACCCTGCAACCACCCTGCACAGGACTCACCCCAGAAAAGCCAAAAAAAGCCAAAAACTGGCCAAAAATGAGTGTTGGTGGGCCCAAAAGTGGGTAAAAACATCCGGAAATTCATATCTGGGGTGGGTCTGGGGGTGGTTTTGCGCTGTTGACCTCCAGACCTGGATATTTCAAAAAAATTACAGTTTTTTATATGGACATCCGGGGCCCTACCCCCCCCCCCCTCTCCTGGCAGAGCCACATAACTAAAAAAATAGCCCCCCAGCGGATGGAAACGGTGCCGGAGCCTCATCCACTGGGGTCTGTTCTGATGCACTGTTCTGTCCCCTCTCCGGCACAACCAGTCGTGTCCTGAAGCCGTAGGAAGCGTGCCGTCACCACCACCACCGCCAAAGCCTGCATTTTTATTCGAGGGTTTCTCAGCATTCTGCAGCGCCATTCTCAGTCAGGCCAGTCCTGCATGCCCTGCTCCGGCTCTCTCCCGGTTCGCTCTGCTGCCCATACCCCACCCAGCCACACGGCAGCTCTCCTGTGGGGGGGGAGCGATCATGAGGGGGGCTGCAGGCTGCCCCATTCATGCACGTCGGGGGTCAGGTGAAGCTCCGCCCAGCTAAGGCGGCTGATTCGAGCTACGCTACCAGCACTGCGGTCGAGTCGTTTCGGGAGGGTGACAGCGTTCATGATACGTTACTTGGGAGTGAGCCGATGACGGCGTCGTCAGGAGCTTACGCGGAGCCTGTGCTGAATGGCGATCATGACGTGCACCACAGCAGCGAGTATGCCACTCCCAGGAGTGATGTGGCGAGAGGCACGCCCCGTTCGGTGCGTGTTAACCGCCTGCTGTTTTCCGACCGCAGTGATCCCGATGTGCTCCTGAATGAGAACAGCCGGCTCAGCATTCAGGTGGATGAGCGGAACGCTTACATCGCCCTCCTCAAGCGGGAGCTTCAGAAGAGCCGCGATGAGTCGGATAAGCTGCGATCGAGCCTGCTCACCGCCCGCTCGCACGACCTTCCCAAGGCGGACATGGCTGCCTTCCGGAAGGAGCTGGACACCCTGAAGGCAGCGCATGCGCGTGCTGACGACGAGGCTGCCGCGTTGGAGGCACGCAACATCGCCCTAGCCACAGAGGTGGCAGACCTCCGGGAGGCCTTCCAGAGCAGAGACGAGCTGCTGAAGTCGGTGCGGCGGTCGCTGGATCGGAAGGAGGCTGCGCTGGCACAGTTGCAGCAGGACTACGATGACCAGCAGGAGCAGCTGCGGCGGGAGGAGGAGCTGCGGGAGTCGGCGCAGGATCTCGGGTCGACGCAGCAGCACGCCATCGCGACGCAGCAAGCGTCGGCAGGTCAGGCGCAGGTGGGGCTAGAGGACTGTCGACGCGATGCTGCGCGCCTGCAGCACGCCAACTCCGAGCTGCAGCAGGAGAACGACTCGCTGCGGCAGCGGCTCCACTCCTTCACGGAGGATGCGGTGAAACGCCAGACGTTCGACTCCTTCGATGAATACCGGCGTGATGCTGAAGCCCAGCGGCGCGACCTGGAGTCACACGTCGACGCGCTCGTCGAGGAGGTGCGGCTGCTGCGCGATGGGCAGCGCGGCAGCCCAGTGGGCGGCCCCGATGTGTCCGCCATCCTGCCTGTCGACCCGCAGCACGACGACGGGGCGGGGCTGCTGCACCGGGCAGAGGTTGCGGAACGGCACAGCGCCATCGCCGCACGCTGCTACCACTCCGCACGTCTGAACGCGCTGTGCATCAAGGAGGAGGCATTCCGGGCTGGGGTGGAGCAGGAGTGCTGGGAAGGCCACAGCGCCTTCACGCAGGGTCACCACCGGCACGAGGTGGTGCAACTGCTCCGCACACACGCTGCGTCGTATGACGCGCTTGCGGTGATGATGCGAAGGAACCACGCCCTCCTGAAGGAACAGATTCAGCAGCAGGTCAAACCGCTGGTGGACCGCGGGTACCGTGACGGCTACAGGGCTGCGCTAGCAGCTGCTAAGGCCAGGCGACGCGGGGATGCCCGCAGCAAGGAGCGCGAATCGAACGCGTCGGTGAGCGACACACCCGTGACCCACACGTCTAGCCCCCGCAGGTCCCTGCAGGAGGGCACACCGTTGTCTGCAGCACAGCTGTCCCACGACGACCACCTCCGCCTGTTCGAGGTATGTCTGAGTGCTGTGGTGTCCGCCCACACACTTGTTCGCCCTTATTGCCGAGTTCACCAACCGGCTGGGCTCCTGCCTCCACACACACTGCCCCACAGGAGGTCCTGCGCAACTCGCCAGCGGATAGGGTCGCCCCGCTGCTGCTGCGCAACGGGCTGCGGGTATGCACCCACACGCATGTGTGGGGCGGGGCTGACTACGGGAGGGGGTGACTACGGCCTTTCGAATGAATGTGTAGCTGCGAGGGCTGTGGCGTCGTGCTACACTCCCTTCTCCCCAGCCGTGAAGGCCAGTCTTCTTGGCACAGGTGTTCTGTGTTATTTCCATTTCCTATCCCACCCCCTCGCAGGTCATCGCTGCGCCTCATGCCGCGACACCCCGCTCGACGCCCCAAGCCGCACCGCCCCCTTAGAGCCCTGCCTCTGTATACCAGTATTTATTGTGTACTCTAGTAGTTTCATGTTTCAGTCATCCACGGGACGTTGGGAAGTGTGTCTGTGCCTGGGTGGTGTGGCACCGCCGGAGCAACGGCAAAGAACGAATAACGGAACGACAGTGAAATCTCAATGCTGCCCTGTGGTGTTGGATACCGCACCAACCCCCCCGCTCCTGCCCCTCCCCACATTTCCTGTCCCTTGCTCGGTGTGTTCTACACCCACTACTATATACTGAGTCATGTGTGTCACAGCCTCACAAAACTGGTTGCAAAAGTGACACACAGCGAAAGGCACTCCTTCACTCCTTCATGTACCACTCCCGGGCCTCGAGAAGCAGCAGCCACGCCAGCAGCCATCCAGAGGGTGGTGGGGGTGGTGGCATGGATTACCTAACTATGCTCGCTGGGATGGGTGTCGGCATACAGGATGTGGAGATGGAGGTGCCCGGTGACCGGGGGTGCGTCCCGCTGGACGTGCTGCTGGAGCGCACCCCGGGCACGCGGAGGGGAAGTGCCCTGAGCAGCTCCGCAGGCACAGTCGGGTACGCTGTGAGCTCGAGGAGCGGCAGCAGTGCCAGCGGCCCCGTCAACCCCCCAGCAGTGTCAACGGGGTCCGTCACAAACAAATTACGCAAGGGCTCACGCAAGAAGTGCAAACCGCTTGAATGCAGTCAAGAAGGTCCTACACCGTCGTGCTCGTCAGCAGCGAGCCTGGGTGCATCTGCCACGCCCTCCACCCCAGGTGGCGCAGTGACTCGGAAGAAGGCATCACGTAGGAAGTCGGAGAAAAAGTCGGCGAAAGAGACACGCAAACGGCGCAGCGGATGGCTGTTGGTGAATCACAACTCGAATAAGTCTTGGCGCAAGATCCTCTGGAAGGACATGCATGTGCGGGCACAGTCAACAGGCATCTGGCTGTGTGAGGATAAGGATACCGAAGTGCCGGTGGCGGTATGCCGATTTTTTTTACGCACACGATCTTCGCGCGGAAGGTGTCATTCAGCTCTGCCAAACGTGCTCTACACACCACCCCCTTCGTCAGGCAAGTGGGTTTGTAAGTGTGTGTGGAAGCGTCAACGCATCAAACGAAGTATCATACAGTAGAGAAAGAGCGGCAGAGTTGAAGTGACACTTTGTTGATTTTGTTCATGCCCAGCTTTGGCACAGCCAACTATTTTATCCACCGGGAATCGTGTCCCTGCATCCGAGGGAATACTCTCGACCTCCCAGTGAATCCCCCCCCCCCCCTGGATGTTTCTGATTTCAACTTACCCACTTACCCCCACCCACGTCACAGGTCATTCCACTGTCGGAGGTGCAGGTCGTGGCCAAAACCAGCAAGGATGTGGGGGGGCGAGACTTCTGTTTTGCAATCATGACCCCGGAACAGCACTATTGCTTCCAGGCACGGTCGGACGAGCACTGCGGGCAGTGGTGCTTGTTCTTCGAGAAACTCCTGATGTTTGAGAAGGAACGGCACAGCAAGAAGGACCGGCAGCGCACGTTGGTGGACTGCATGCGGGGTGGCGCTGGCTCTGCAGACGAAGCAGACCAGGACAGCGACACGGCGGACCACGGCTGTCTGCCTGGCGGTGCCACCTCGCCCCCTGCCTCACCAGCGTGCACTGCCGAGGAGAGGCCAGCCAAGCTGCGCCCCCTGCCCGCTGCCGTCGCATCCCCTGCTGACACTTCCCCAGCCACACGCCGGGGGAGTGCACCTCTCCGTGCCCATTCGAAGTCACGCGGGAACCCTCTTGCAGCCTGATATCCCGTGGGGATGTCCTGCAAACGCCTGTCTATCTGCACGCGATCTGCCGTTGTTTCTCCGCCTCACCTCCTGGGGGCGCGGATAATGTGCTGCTTTTCAGCGAGCCTCTGTCCACACATGGACCCATTATTCCACCCTACATCCACGAAAGCTCTGGCGCTGTGCCTCGGGCCTCGTGGAATGCGGAGTGTGTCAAATAACGAACGGCCCCGATCTTCCCGAAAGACGGGGCTGTTCGTTGTATCATTGAAAACCGGACGGTGCCCCGCCCTGCGACACCGTTGCCCTTTCCTTTTTGTGTTCGTTTCGGTCAACACCCAGTGCGGCGTTCTAAGAAGAAAGAGTCGCAGGCAAAGGAAGCTGTCTGTTTTTTCGCCTATTCTTCTACGTTGTCAGTATAGAGGTGATGCGTTCCCTCATGCAAAAAAAGGTCTGTAAAATCCTACCCCCAACGGCACTGCACGTCCATGCGCTGTTGAGCGCCCCCCAAATTATGGGTACAGTACCCCTCTGACTCCCCTGATCACCCCTCGTCTGGTTCCTCCCGTGTTCTTGGTTATGAACAATGAATCAACCGATTACACGTGATGCGACATTGGCGTGACATCCCAGCAACGGGCCTGCTTCTCGCTGAGATACTGATATGACGCACCCCCGCCCACAAAGCTGAACATGCACGTGAGAACAAAGGTGCATTTCTTCTCTCACAGATGTATCGTTGCTGGGGTGCAAACTGGTTCCCGGAATGGGTTCTCCAAGGGTTTAGAGGCCTTTTGGATGGGAACCCCCCCGTGTTCGTGCGAAATCTCCACTCACACCACTTCATCAGGAAGGGTCTGCATATTGCCAGTTGCCTTGAGTGCATGTTGTTTTGACATCCGGCAGTTTCGACATTTCGCCAACCGGAGGTAACTTCTTATTGTGCTGATTCTGCCGAGCACTTCACACGCCGCCTGGCTGTGAGGCGTTCAAAGAACACCAGATTTCATTGTCGCCCTTCTCTCCGTTTACCTCGGGTACCCCTTACGAATGGCACCCCCACCCCCCCTCGGCCCTCGAGGGGGGTGACATTCTCTCGGGGTGCCCTTGGTATCAGTTTCTTTGTTATTGCAACTGCACAGAACATTGGTGCAAGCAGGCATGTAGCTTGGGGGGTCCAGCTGGTCTCGAGACCAGCAGTTGCCTACACGGTGGACTCCCACCCCCTGGGGCGGGGGTCTGGGCGAGTGGGGGTCTGGACCCCCGCTAGCGGGAGTCTGGACCCCCGCGAGTGGGGGTCTGGACCCCCGCTAGCGGGAGTCTGCCCTGCTATTTTTGGTGCCCAGACGACCCCCGCGAGCGGGGTCCATACCCCCGCTCGCGGGGGTCCCGACCCCCGCGAGCGGGGGTCTGGACCCCCGATATTCCGATATCCCAAAAAGGTGCACCCTGACGTGTGGGAGTCCACCGTGTATGTTGCTGGTCTGGGGGGAGGGGGGGGGGGTATAAATCCGGGAAACCCCAGATTTTTTTGGTGGGGCTCCGCCCCCCAGACCCCCCTGTGGCTTGTCCTTGTCAATATGCGACTGTGGGGTTCTTCGCTATACATAGGAAATGCACCAACACACCATTGTGTGTTGCGAAGACCCACTGTAGCGCTGTCTACTCCGTGCCGCCGGAGAACCCGGTGTTCGGTCAGGACAAGATTTTGGGCGAAGCGCCGGAAAATACCCCAGACCAGCAGAACCAGCAAAAAACCTGAAAATCTAATTTCAAGCTACGTGCCTGGGTGCAAGCGAAGAAGACAAAACGCTTCTCCCACCACAGCACCGCCTGATTTGCCAAAATCCTCTGTTTCTGACCAGCAGCATATATCAGGCCAAATTCGGTGGCAACAACCTTTTTAACTCTGACACCTTCCCGAGACCCTCAGTGAGCCATCGCGGGTGGGCGTTGGGGGGTTGAGTCAGGGTCGGGAGCCGTGTGTCGGCCGGCTCGCAGACGGGCCGGCACTTTCAAATTCATCATGCCAGGGCCCACAGTTCTGACACCAGCTTACGCACAGTCAAGCGCCCCGATATGTTTTGTTCACCTGCAACTGTCTCGTTGTGTTCAGTTGATCATTGCAACACGTCTGGGGTCGATACGCGTTGCTTTTCAGCAAAGTACGCTCCATCAGTCGCACTTGCCGGCATGCTGTGCTTTTATCCATCTGGTTTATTGTATGTTTGTGGCATCCCACGCCCGTTAACTGCGGGCTGTGCAGGTAGGACGAACTCATGAAGACACTCTCGACTCTTGCGCCACCTGCTTCCGCAGCGCGCTGAGGAGTCACGTAGGTGGGGGGGGAGTGAGGGGGGGGGGGGTGATTTTGTGTGATCGATGTGGTGTGGCGTCAATGTCACCCGGAGGGGCTGGCTTGCTGCCCTGAAGGGCTGTGGGTACACTCTTTTCAAGCAAGAATTGCAAGTTACGAGCGACGGAGCGTAGCGAAGTTGCGAAGTAACAAAGGAAAATCGTACGCCTGAATCTTTCGGATTGCACCACTTTCACACCAAAAGTAGTTCGGATCGTTCTTTACAGCTGCCGGACAGGTGTCTCTCCACAGAGCGGAATGTGCCGTGTTCTTCTTTCATCATCTCTCTCAGGCCTGGGCGGGGAACGAGCCCTTTTTCCAGGTTTTTTGGGTCGGGGAACCAGGTTTTTTCTAAGAATTTTTACAAGGAATTTTTTGCTCGCCCCCCCACAGTTTCCAGGCGCGTGCCCGTCAGGCGGGACTTTCTCTGATTTCTCTCCGCGTCATCATTGACAGCTCTCGAGTGATGCCCAGAGATGCTTGCGGCAGAGAGTGCCCCTCATGCGCGTTACAGCTGAAAATGAATGAGGATCATCTGGCACTCGTTCTCATCGGGGGTTGTGCTCCGCAGGGACTCAATACACCTTGGCACTCTCGCAGGGCTGGACATGCCAGCAGCTGGAGGACAGTTACAAAGCTGCCACTCCCCGACGCCACCCACCTGCTGGCCCCTTCAGGTCTGAAAGCCCAAAAGCTCCCGGGGATTTTTGCAGTGGTGCGCACCATATTCAGCGCAGTAGGGTGATCTCTCCGATTTTCCAAAACTGCTGGTTTACTGGTTTGGGGGACGGTCGTCGGCAGACCGTTGAAATGCCCGTGTTAGCAAGGCACACTCACGTTTCAGGTAGCGTGTCGCGTGTCACGCATGTCGCGAACGCGGCAAGTGTACCTCCCAGGTGGGGAGCCCGACCTCCTGTCCGATGTCAGTCAGGCTTCGAAGAAGCGCTTCATGGATGCGGCGCTGACCTCCTACGCTGCACTGTACCCGGGGAAGTGAGATAGATGGACGGGCACACGCTACATGGGGGGTCTGGGGGGCGGTGCCCCCCAGCCGCCGGAGGCCACGGTAGCGAACATCTGTTCGTGTGGGCGTACAGATTCTGTGCGAGTTGGCTGCGTCCTCAGAGGCGACTGGAGTGGTTGGACCCCGACCTGATGGGATTCGAAGGACTTGAGTACGAGACGTACGCCACAGGGGGGTCTGGGGGGCGGAGCCCCCCAGCCGCCGGAGGCCACGGTAGTGAACGTCTGGCTCTCCAGTTGGCCAGCAAGGCGAACGGTACGTGGGACAGACTTCCCTTCCATCCTTGTGCGCGCCCTGTCGACTGGGGAAAACTTAGAAAAAGTTTTTTCCTCTGCGAAACAACCTTAGAAAAAAATCCCCTAACAAAATTCTTAGAAAAAAACTTTTTTCCCCTTACAAAAATTCTTAGAAAAAAAGTTCAGAATCCTGAAAGTGGGGAACAAGCCCCCCAGTTAGGAACAGCCCTGATCTCTCTCCGAATTTTCTTTTTTTTGTTTTGCCTGGTGCCCCTGACGACCCCATATTGTGTAGTTTGTGCGTAGTGAAAAGGGGGGGGGTCTCATTTTTTGGTCCCCTCAGCCATTCTCTGTCTCTTTGCCGGGTCCCCAAACTCAAGGAGTTCTTGCTGTTCCGGGGTCAGTGCGGGTGCAGGCGCTTCAGGTGCTGCACGTGCTGCAGGTTCTTCAGGTGCTGCAGCGCTGGCAGCCTTCGGTGCGGGTTTCGACGCAGTCTTTGCAGGTCTCTTTGGGGGTGCCCTTTGGCGCGGTGCCTGCTTCAGCTCCCCGGGTGGAAGCGTCAACGCATCATTAAGGAAGAAGGAAGCACGGTTGCTACGCTTTTTTGCAGCTGCAGGAAACGACACCATACCCAACAACAATCCCCAGACCGTCGAGGGAGAGTGGGCGCCTGGATCCCGTGACACAGATCTCTAGTGCCGTTGTGATCCCCTCGGATAACGTCTCCTGGACGTTGTCAGCGGAGGTTGCCTGTGTGGCGGTGACCTCCGTATACCCTGCGGGGTCCCGTGCCAGCAGCGCCTTCTTCAGCTTTTCGTCGACCCCTCGGTCGACACTCTCCTTGATGTCAAGGGCCACCTTCAGGGTGGCACCTCGCATCGCCCCGAAGGCTGTGATCGTATCATCATTCACAATCTCGAGGGTGTTCTACGCGGCTCCTGGAACTCACTTCCTTCTCAGGTGTTTCTGGGCATGGGGCAACCTTGCCCAGGTGTTTCTGGAGTCCCTGCCCCACATGTAACCTACCTCTGCTACCAAAGTCCTGGGTAAGACGTTAAACTGCCTGGGGGGGCCGTCCCCGGACCATGACGGGTGCCTGCACCAGGAGTCTAGCACGGCCGTGGTCCAGGGCATGACCGAAAACTGCTTGGGTACCGAGGCTCCCCAGACCAGGATGGGTGGAGACACCTGGAGTCTAAATAGTCACACCACGTCAGGCCAGACCTTCGCATTGCACTCCGCGAAGACTGCCACACAGCCGCGGGGCAGGTGTGCAGCCTGTGGAAAACCTCGTACAGAAAAGACTGTAAGGGACGACAGCCCCGCCGAGGCGATACAGCGCCAGACGCGGCCCGAGTTTCTGGAGACCGACCGGGGAACTGGTACGTCTTCAGGATAAGCGCCTCACAGAGGACTGATCCTCACCTGTGTGATCCGTGAACCTCAGCCCCATGGTGCTGGAGTGGAGCGGGTGCCTCGACCTCTTTTCGGGTTTTTACTATTTCTTTATTTTCTTTTGGGTGCGTCCACCAAAGAAAACGTGGCCACCCACTCGCAGAGGCTCCCGAAAGCTCCAGCATCAGCTCGAGGTTCATGGTGTAGATCGGTGTCTCCAGAAGAAGGGGATGTCCGGTCGAAGAAGACAAACGACGAAGACAACCACACAGGCCGCACAAAAAAAAACATGTCGTACGTTCTTTCGTACGGTATATAGTGAGTTCTGGCAATATTTTTTTTCTCGGTCAGCGCAGCAGGTGTATTTCTAGTGGGGGATGAGGATGAGTCTTTTTGGCATCCGCCCCTTTTCCGGTTTTTTTCCAGCCAAAACCAGGTTTTTTTCCAGCCAAAATCTGATTTTTTTTCCAGCCAAGAGCCAGATGTTCACTACCGTGGCCTCCGGCGGCTGGGGGGCTCCGCCCCCCAGACCCCCCTGTGGCGGGTATCTCGTACCCAAGTCCCATCAGGTCAGGAATCCAGCAGCTCCAGTAGCCTCAGGAGGACGCAGCCAACTCACACAGAATCTGTGCGCCCACAATGAACAGATGTTCACTACCGTGGCCTCCGGCGGCTGGGGGGCTCCGCCCCCAGACCCCCCGTGTAGCGTGTGTCTGCCCGTCTAGTAACCGCAGCAAGTCCTTGGGCTGTTTCAGCTGTGGCATATCAGGGGGTATCGTCGGAATAACGGTTCCGAAAGCCGTTTTTTGGGGTTTTCCTCCAGCACCCGAGGATGGCGCGAGCGGGAGGAACCGTGGAAGGAACCCATTTGGTGCAAGACCAAGGGCCCCACACTGGGGAGGAGGGACATTGGGTACCATTTTTTGCTGGAAAAAAGCGGGGATGAATCGGGGATTTTTGGCTGGGAAGACCGGGGATTAAAAACACACCTGCAGCGCAGTGCCTCCAGTCCTGTCTCAGTAGCCACACAGAAAGGGGGACCAAAAAAACTGGGGGGGGGACCAAAAAGCGAGACCCCCCCCCCCCCCAGATTGCGTAGTTTGTGCGTAGTGAAAAAGGGGTAAATCAGGGGCACCAATTGCCTCTTTTCATTTTGAGAGTTGTGCAACAACGCAGGAAACTGTGCCAGTGCAGATCCTTGCAGAACTTCCCACACACTTCATGACAGGCTGTGTGGGGTGTTCTCGCGATCGACGAATACCCTTCGGCTCTTCTATTGTTTCCCTTTCAGATTTGCACTAAAACACAGTTTTTTGATAGTTCGGCGTTCGCCACCTTTAGCTGGGGTCTTGCGACCCCAACTGACACGACTTCATCAGACTGGGAGTGGTGCCCACAAAGAGTCGGGGACTCCTCCATTCCAACAACGCAAAAACATGGAGCAGCAAGGGAGCAACCCGTGGAAAAATCTCCAGAAGGATATTCTTTTGGGACAGAAATGTAGTCTCACTGAAAGTAGACGAGACATGGTCACGTTACCTTCTCCTCCTCCGTGACCCCCAGCATACGTACACAGAGAAGTCGATTCCAGTACACGGTGGACTCCAGCGGCCCTAGCGGGAGTCTGGGAGCGGGAGTCTGAGCGGGTGTCAAAGACTCCCGCTAGCGGGAGTCTATACTCCCGCTAGGGGGAGTCTGACTCCCCCTAGCGGGAGTCTTTTCACCTATTTTCATCCATTTTTCCCATGATATAGTTACAGTCTACTGGCGTGGGGGGTAAAATCATGGTGGAAGAGGGATGGGGAGGGGCTTGTTTTGCTTCTGTCAGTTTCCCCGGACTCTGGACTACCTACCTATCCTCCTGGTAGCGGCTACACCTGCGGAGGTGAGCGGTTGGAATTTGAGGTGTCAAAGTGCGGCCATCGCCTGTCGTAGTTGTGTTACACCTTGGGCAAGACAAGCCATCCTGCAGGCCTCATCTTCTTCGTCAGAACTGTCATCCCCCTCCTGCTGTGCGCGTTGGTCAAGCGTGCTCAAAGTCGCCTCGGATGACACGAATGGTGTGAAAGTCGCCCCCAGCGGGATTGGCATTTTGCACAAGCAGAGCGATAATTTGCGGTGTCCTTCGGGGAACCGGAACAGGAAGTAGGGCGCGCTGATGGGTTCAACGAAGTCCTGTGTGTTGCAGTGCACAAACCCCTTCTGCAGCTGTGTCAACTGTGTGCAAAGAACATACACAGCCAATCTATGAGCGTGTCGGGTGTGCAGACACGGACACAGGATGACTTCTCTATACCCGAGGATCCCGTCCTGCGACAGGTGCGCAACCTTCCAAGGCATGCCCGATGCGCGCCGCTTCTCTTCTGCCATCGCAAGATCTCTCTCGTAAGTTGCGGAGCTGGCGATTGTAACGGCATCTTTCTTGCGATGTCCGTTCTCTGCTTCTTCAAATTCGTCGTTGTTCTGCAGAGGCACTGCATCTTCTGGAGCCCACCAATGATGGAGACTGTGTACGTAGGCATTGCGCGTTGATCCCTTTTCGGCATGCTCCATCAACCAGTGAAATATATGCCCTGAGATCCGAGCACGCAAGAAGGGAATCCGGGCTGACTCATCCTTGCATCCCCAGAAGCGCCAGGGGATGTCTGCATACCGGAAATGCATGAGGTCTGCAAGGGAGACAAAGAGGTAGCGGAACAAGCCCTTGTAGGTGTGTCCTGTGACAGGCAAGCACGACCTTCCGGAACTGAGCACCTGTCCCATGCTGCGACACATTCAGTGCAAGGTTTGTACAGGTCTTGTCGAATATTTTTTTGTTGTCTCATCCAGCAGGGGTGGAGCTTGAAATATGGGGTTGCGGGCTGGATCGGGTCAGATCGGGTCAGCCAATTTTTTCTTATGGGTTCCCCCCCGGTTCGTCTCAGAGATCAGTGCTCGGGCCCAGCCTCCCGCGAGGTACCGGAACCGATATGCAGCCCCGGACGCGCAAGGACTTGGTTACAAGACAAACACATGCCGTAGGGGGGGTCTGGGAGGCGGAGCTCCCAGCCGCCGGAGGCCACGGTAGTGAACATCTGTGACTTGCGGGCGTACGGATTCTGTGTGAGTTGGCTGCGTCCTCCTGAGGATACTGAGATTCCCTGATGTAAAGGGCTTGGGTACAAGACAGGCACATGCCACAGGGGGGTCTGGGGGGCGGAGCCCCCCAGCCACCGGAGGCCACGGTAGTAAACGTCTGTTGCACGGTACGGGTTGGGCAGCTTCATTTGTCCTCTATTGTGACTGTTTGAGGCCTGTGCTCATGTCGCTGGGGTCACTTTGCTCACGAAACGCCTCCTGGTCACCTTGAGGCCCCAAGGCGAGGAGCCAACTTTTCCGGTTTCCCGAAAATCTATATTTTTTTTTGGGTTATTTACGATAATGCCCTGTTTTTTTTGAAAGTTTCGCGATAATGCCACTTTTCAAAAAGTGGCATTTTCGCGAAAAAAAAGTGGCATTATCGCGAAAAAAAAGTGGCATTATCGCGAAGAAAAAAGTGGCACCCAAAAAAGTGGCATTATCGCGAAAAAAAGTGGCATTATCGCAAATGCCACCTAAACTATCCAGTCCGCACAGGCCCCCCCCCAGCCGTAGGCCAGGGGGTCCACAGGGCCCCCCCAAGCCAGGGCTCAGGGGGGGCCCAGGGGGCTTTGGCCAGGCCACAGGGGCACAGGCCAAAAAAGTGGTACTGAAAAAGTGGCATTATCGCGAAAAAAAAGTGGCATTATCGCAAATGCCACCTAAACTATCCAGTACACACAGGCCCCCCCCCCCCCCCCCCCAGCCGTAGGCCAGGGGGGCCCCCCAGACCCCCCCTAAGCAGTGCTCAGGGGGGGCAGGGGGGGTCAGCACACAGGCCCCCCACTCAGGGGGGGCCTTGGCCGGGCGAAAAAGTGGTACTGAAAAAGTGGCATTATCGCGAAAAAAAAGTGGCATTATCACAAATGCCACCTAAACGATCCAGTACACACAGGCCCCCCCCCCCCCCCCAGCCGTAGGCCAGGGGGTCCCCCCAGACCCCCCCTGAGCAGTGCTCAGGTTCAGGCAGGGGGGGTCAGCACACAGGCCCCCCACTCAGGGGGGGCCTTTGGCCGGGTGAAAAAGTGGTACTGAACCCCTCCCCCAGCTGGGGGCTAAAGGGGGGGTCCTCGGGCTGATCCCGGGGGTTTGCGATAGGCAACCTCGTGCCGGGACCTGTCATAGACTTATGCTATTCGAGGGACCAGCTACTAGGCTCCGTGGTCAAATTTGTTTGAAAAGGCCTTGACCAAAGGCAAATGAAACTTTCGCCCCCCCAAGGATCGCACCACTTCATCTCAGGACTTCCCTCCCACACTCCCACACGTGATTCGCCCCCTCAGAGCCAGACTACTGTTTCAGAACTGTACACCCCTCTCCACACGTCCACTGGCTCCCCCGCTGAATGCGACGAACAGTGCGACATGCCAAACCTCCCCTTATAGAGTTTTAACGGCGCCGCGTTGTTGACGGTGGGGTAAACAGAGCCCAGGCGGGTATTACCTACCGCTTTGTATGCCTTGCTTAGGGTGTCCCCTTTTCACCAGTCAACATGCGTGCATGCCTCCGTCCTAGGTCACCAATGATCGTGCCTCAAGAAAGTGTACAGTTCCTTCCCAGTAGCCCTTCCGTTCTGCGAGTCCGAATCACGCAGTCCCTCGAATCCATGGTGCTTTCCAGAAAATTCAGAAACCCACCCACAGTCAAAGTTGAAAGGGGGCCGTGACCAGAGGCTATAAACGTTTAAAAGTCTTTCGCAAGCCGAAGTCGTACGACAGACCACGGGAATGTCAGAAAACAGCAGACGGGTTTGACCCCGCTGCTGCTATTGTTGCCTCTGTTGTCCTGTAGATTGCGCTCTCAGGAGTGCAAGATGACACAGGACAGCCACCACACCACCAGTCTTGACGCCCACAAAATGGTGGATTTTCCAGCGTCAATTCTGTCTCACAGGGTTAGCCACTTCGACCACACGGGTCGTTGTGCATAACTTCTCTTTTCGACGCTACGGTATGTGTGCACACAGGCCCCCCCTGAGTGGGGGGCCTGTGTGCTGACCCCCCCTGCCTGAACCTGAGCACTGCTCAGGGGGGGTCTGGGGGGACCCCCTGGCCTACGGCTGGGGGGGGGGCCTGTGTGTACTGGATCGTTTAGGTGGCATTTGTGATAATGCCACTTTTTTTTCGCGATAATGCCACTTTTTCAGTACCACTTTTTTGCCCGGCCAAGGCCCCCCCTGAGTGGGGGGCCTGTGTGCTGACCCCCCCTGCCCCCCCTGAGCACTGCTTAGGGGGGGTCTGGGGGGCCCCCCTGGCCTACGGCTGGGGGGGGGGGGGGGGCCTGTGTGTACTGGATAGTTTAGGTGGCATTTGCGATAATGCCACTTTTTTTTCGCGATAATGCCACTTTTTCAGTACCACTTTTTTGGCCTGTGCCCCTGTGGCCTGGCCAAAGCCCCCTGGGCCCCCCCTGAGCCCTGGCTTGGGGGGGCCCTGTGGACCCCCTGGCCTACGGCTGGGGGGGGGCCTGTGCGGACTGGATAGTTTAGGTGGCATTTGCGATAATGCCACTTTTTTTCGCGATAATGCCACTTTTTTTTCGCGAAAATGCCACTTTTTGAAAAGTGGCATTATCGCGAAACTTTCAAAAAAAACAGGGCATTATCGTAAATAACCCTTTTTTTTTCTTTTTACCCCTGACCTGATTTTTTGTGAGGGCCTGCAGAAAATCAGGTCAGCTGACCCGAAAAAACCCCCAAGCTCCACCCCTGTCATCCAGTACCCTGATCAGCCGCATGGCGAGCCCCTTGCAGTCATGGAGTGCTGGGGTGACGTAGCGGGCATTGGGAAGCACACCTGCCAAGAGGGAGGGGTAGCCAGCCTCTTTCATCTCAGAGAGAGTCAGGTGCGGGTATCGATGCACCTGTTGATACCAGCGTTCTTCTGGGATGTCGCACAGTGAGCATCGGTGCCCTCGCCCCCCGCATCGCCTCATTGTTGCCCACTGCTGATCTATACTCCCGCTAGCGGGAGTTGGACTCCCCCTAGTTGAGACTCCCGAAAAGGGTTAAACCCGGTAGTGGTACCCTACCCCCGCTGGAGTCCACCGTGCAAGGCCGGATCAGCCCACGGGTGGGTTTGAGGAAGAAATCTGGGGGGGCAAATTTTGCTGCGACTTCCGGTTTCACCCGGCCGAACTCCAGCATCTATCCAGACCCACGGTGCCAAGCCGTTCGCCCGTGTCGCGATCATTCGCGGCTTCAGGCTGCCCCCGACGACACGTTTGTATCCTGCACCTTGCCATACTTCGCCTCCACCTTGTATATGACGGAGAGCGCCCTCCTTCCGCATCGTTGCGACTTCCCTGACAGCGAACTTATCCATGTCAGGGAAGACATGGCGATGATTGCGTTGGCCACCTGGGTGCTGTGCTGGTGGAGCTCCTTGCTCAACACCGTTGCTAGGAGCCTTCTAATGGATCCCAGTGTCAGCACACTGCCCCCTTTTTTAACAGGGAAGGCCGTGCAAAAATCATGCACAATGTTCGTCGCCTCCGCAGCCTCGGGACTCTCTGCGCTCTTCTTCTTCTTAATCGACTTTGCCGCCGGCTTCGCTGCCGGCTTCGTTGTCGTCTTCCCCATTTTTGTGAATCAGGTCTGCGAGCTGGGATGGGTGGAAACGTCCGTTTCGTTTGGTGTGGCTGTACTTCAGTGACGAGTGCCACATTGCATAGGTATCATGGGAAAAATGAGTGAAAATAGGTGAAAAGACTCCCGCTAGGGGGAGTCAGACTCCCCCTAGCGGGAGTCTATACTCCCGCTAGCGGGAGTTGGACTCCCCCTAGTTGAGACTCCCGAAAAGGGTTACCCTACCCCCGCTGGAGTCCACCGTGTAGGCTGACACCATCGCCCCTCCTCCCCGTCGCTGTTTTGCTTCACACCCTGCCTGTTAGCTGCATCAGTTGTTGTGTGATGGGTTTAGTCTGGTCTGCCACCCACACCGCCACATCTCCAGAGGGAGCCTTGCGCTCCCCAGCGCAGGCATGATGAAACGAACCTGCGTGTCGAATTTCTCCAACAGGCAAGCCGGTCAGCATGCCTTTGGCGGGACGTATAGCAGCGTATGCAGTGTGAATCGCCCCCCTATGCCGTCACCCACACCGCACCCCACATGACTATCTGACGCTCATTCACGCACGCGGCATGCCCGCTGTGGTGTCGGAGGGTGTGGGGAAACAGTGTGTGTGTGGGTTCCAGTGGAGATCACATCAAGAGCAGTGCTCGGTGTGTGTGTCTACACTATAAAAAGATTCACGTGTGGGTGTGTGGGTGGGTAGCCTCGCATGTTGGTCTTCTCTGCTCTCTAATGTGTTCTCTATTCTGGTTTGCACCCCACCCTACAGATTCTGTCCATCAGGCCCGAGCAGGCAGAGGCGCAGGAGCATGTGAAGTTCGGCTCGGAACACATGGAGCCTGGTGTGCAGTACGCCCCGTCTGACCCCGGGTACCTTACAAAGGTGAAGCCGGTGTTGCCAAGGTCGGAATCGTTGATTTCGGGCCTCACTCATGAGACTGTGCCGTCGAAGTTGCTCAGCCTCGACCTTGTTTTTGAGTATGTCCGCCCCTGCTCTGCACACCTTCCTGATATATTCCTTCCTTTGTGAGAGCTCGTTGAATGCCAGTGATATGCTTGCAGCTCTGATGGGCTGTGGCTGTACCATTCCAGCAAGAATTCAAGCAAATCGCACCGAAACAACACCACTTGCACCCCAAAGGCCTGCCACACCCACTGCCCCACACAGCAAAGTGGAGAAAGGCGACATCCGCCCCAGGCGTTATATCGCGGAAATTGTGGAGCCGATCTCTGCGGACCCTGAGAAGCACCCAATCCCCATCCTGCCTTGGTGGCACAAGTCGCACTATGCGCCGCGCCCCTTGTCGTACTCGCTGGATCTGACAGAGGTGCCCACTGAGGGGGCCGAGCGGAACCCGTTCTACCATGTGCAGAACCCGCAGTGCCGGATACACTCCGGGGACAAGAAGAAGAAGTCTGACTTGGCCTACAACAGGACGACTCATTGGATTCGCCGTGTGACCTGGTGGTACCGCGGGCGTCGCCGTCAGCCGAACTACGTTGCGAAGGTCGGGAAGAAGATGGGCACCAATCCTTGGTTCAGTGCCGTCTCAACCGCGCGTTGGATTACCGATGGTCAGGAGAGGCTGAACCCCGGCACCACGCCTCACTACGCGTATTGGAAGTTCCTCCCTGTTCTGGGGTGGAACGGCTACGGCACCAAGGAGGGTGAGATCTGCGTGGAGGACCGCTACACAACAGTCGGGCTGGACGAGATCCAGTGGTGGGTTGACACGGGGATGCTGAACGTCAACGAGACGATCACCCCCAACACCCTCATCGAGTCCCGCCTGGTGGCGGACTACCACTGGCCGGGGTTGAAGCTGGTGACAAACAACTGCTCCTGGTTCAAGGCGCAGGTTGACATCGAGATGGAGAGCGCTGACCCCGAGGCTGTCAAGATCGTGCGGCAGAACGGGGGGGATGTGGTGACGAGGTGGCGCGACGAGGAGGCGCTCGCCAAGGAGAAGTCGCCGTGGCGCTACCCGGTGATCGGGAAGGGCAAGCTCCCGCCGGAGGAGCTCATCCGCGACCTGTACTCCAACGAACAGCGTGGCGGGTACCTCAGCCACTACTACCAGGAGAAGCTGCGTGTGAGGAGCCTGGATACACCTCGGGAGTGGTCTCTGTCGGAGAAGACGCCTGCGTCGGTCGGGGAGCTGCGCCCCCCGCAGGAGGAGCAGGTTGCTGTGCCCAACTTCCGCCGCGCAGTGCAGGTGTCGCTGCAGCGCAAGCAGGAGACGTGGGACGACATGCTTGCTGGCACCCACGACTCGGCGGAATCGCGCATGGGCAGGGTCACGCAGAAGCCGTTCCCCATGTGGGAGTACACCTACTTCTACAAGCAGGGCCACGGGCACACCTCCAAGCGCGAGCCTCCGGAGGGCCAGGAGGTTGTCTTCTTCCCGGGCTACCCCTACCGCGACAGCCGTTACTTCAACTGGGTGGTGGATGCGGTATGGCATCGGGCTTTGCCTTGTTTGTTGGGGTGTAGCCGGGTTGACACTTTGTCGGGGCTTACCAATCGTCGACCCAGTAAAACTGGGTCGACGCTTTTTTATGGGGGGGTGGAAACCCAAAATCACCGGGTCGACGGTCAACCCGATGGTTGGGGTGTTTTTTTTATCGCAAGAGAGAGTATTTGCCCCTGCAGCCCCACCCCCCCTCCCTCTCTCTCACTCTGTCTCTGTCTCCCCACAACACACCCGCCACAACAGGTCGGCTCGATGCTGAGCAACAAGATGACTCCCAGCGGGACAGTGGAGAACGTCTACGAGGCAACGGAGATGGACCGCGTCAAGGTGGAGAAGAAGAAGCCTTGGGAGCTGCGCGGCGAGGGCTGGCGTACGGAAGCAGATGCCGAGGTCCGCTACCGCAACCCGTACAACAACCCGTACCTCAAGGAGCGGATCGACGCCTGGGCGAAGAAGGAGAAGGAGCGCCGTGCGACAGCGAAGAAGCTCGGGTTGGACAAACCGAACACTTAATCTGCCAGCAGCTCTCCTCCTCCTGTGCCTTGACAGCGCTGTCCACACCCGCCTCTCGATCGTCGATGCGCTGTGCCATTCCCTCCTCTCTCTGCCCCGAGAGCGGACCGCCGGGTAATGGAGGCACGCCAGCGGCAGCTTCTGATGAAGCTGCTCTGGACAACACGCTTTACGCAACACGCCTGAGGCAAGGGGCGGGTGGGGGGGAGCGGGTGGGAGCTGTGAGGTGTGGAGGAGGAGGGATAGGGGGCGTTGAGAGGGTGCAGTGTGTGTGGTATCCCGGTCAGCGTTCCCCCTCCCTCTCTTCACCAGCCTCGCAGATCCCCCGCCGTGGGGGGTTCTTTTCCCCTGCACCCCCGGTCCCCCCCCCCCCACCCACCCACACCTACCCTTTTTTCCGACAGAAAGATTCGGAAAAGAAAACCGAAGGAGGGTATACGTGGTTCGATACGTCAAAAGAAGGCGTTTGTTTGCAGCGGCCCCCTCCCCTCCCCCAACACCCCCCGACCACCCCGCCAAACCCCGTTGTCCCCTGAAAGCTCGCTGCTGGTGGACCCACTCGTGTGAATTATTCGGTGGGGGGTTTATCCCAGATCTACCTTCAGACACCGTTCTTCTGAGACAAACTCTCACACAACATAGGAAAGTACACACAATACGTTTGGCAGTTGGCATCCCCTCCCTCCCTTCTCCTGCATACACAAGGCGAGCCTCCAATCTGTCGAGCCCTTTCAGCGCCGCAGGCTGGGAGGGGGCGTTTGGGGGTGACGCCGGGATAAAGTTGTCAACCCCGTGCCGCCGCTCCCGCGGGGGTGGCGTCACGAAGATGACCTCGCGGACCAAGCGCAAGCGCGACAGCGCCCTGAGCTCTGTATGCGAGAAGCTCACGGGGCTGAACCTCGAGGGGGACAGGGGGCGGAACGCGACGTCCCTCTCCCAGAGCCGCAGCAAGAGCATTCTTAAGAAGAGCCAAAGCGGGACCAAGGTCCGCTTCTCGCGGAAGAGCACCCTGACAGACTTTGTGATGTTCGACGAGGCTAACATCCACGAGGTGCAGACGTGCCTCCACCCTCGGGACGGCGCTGTCCCGAAAACCCCGCGTTCCGTGGTGTTGCTCCAGGAGAGCCCTGAAGAGGTTTCCGACATATCCTCGCTTTCCTCACCGACACAGGCTGCGGCGGCTGCTGCGCAGCAGGCAGCGCAGGCACGACCCGCCCCTGCGGGATTTATCCCTGCTGAGACAATGCAGCCGTGCCAGGCCGAGGAGAGTGTGGATACGCCTATCGACGAGGATGACGCGGAAAGCGATCTGCGCGATTATCTCTCCCAAGACCTCCCCTTGCATGGCAGCGCGCGCCTGGCGAAGCGGGGTCGGATCCGGCAGGATGAGATCGAGGAGGGGAAGCGCTTCCGCGAGATGCTGCGGTTTAAACAGGACCATGAGGACGAAGCGTCCAGCCCTCTCCTCGCCTCGCGTTCCCGTGGCCTGGGGATGGGCACGCCACTCACCCCGCTGGCGAGGGGGGTGGCTGACTCGCCTGCAGACGACGCGTCTCTCCGCCTCGGTTCGCCATCATCACCTGTGCCTGCACCCGGGGTATGTGTTTGTGGTGGTGGGGGGTGGGGTGGGGAGGGGTGGGGGTTCAGTTAGTTACCGTATACGTAAATATTATGGAACGTAAATATTATGGAACGGGCCCATTTTTGGCCGGTCCGTTCCATAATATTTACGTTCCATAATATTTACAGGGCCAGTTGGGGACTCGGTGGTGAGGACGGCTTGCGTCAGGAATCGCGCGAAAAGTGCACGAGTAGGTCCCGTCAGGGACTCTGTATGCCGTCCGATCACCTGGTCCAAGTCCCCGAGTCGCAGAAAGCCCTGTAAATATTATGGAACGAAAAAAATCTGGAACGCCAACCCACCAGCGTTCCAAAATATTTACGTTCCATAATATTTACGTTCCAAAATATTTACGTATACGGTAATTAAATTGTTGTGTTGTGTGTCGGCAGATCCGCACCCTGCCCAACACACCTTGCCCTCCCGCACCCCCCCCCCCCCCCCGCAGGACGTGCCGTGCTTCGGGTTTGACGGGTTCCGCGTGGTGTCCCCCCCGATGGCTGCCGTGAGGTGCAACCTGGCGATGCGCGCGTCCCCCTCGTCGCACCGCACTGAGGGGCTTTCCAATTCCCTGGCCTCGGAAGGTTTTGTCTTCGATCCCCCTCCGACCTGCAAGGCTGTGTCCTTCTCTGTGGGAAACGCTGGGTAAAGCCGAGCAGTCACGAGTCTCTGGGCTTGTCAGGCCACGGTGTGCTTTATTGCGAGATCCCCGCCCCACCCACCCACTGCCTATTGTGCCTATCGCCCACTATACACACCCGGGTCAGTTCTCTCCAGTCTTGCGGGGGGGCCTTGTGGCTCCAGCATTCTATTGCATTCCGGTGTTGTCGGAGCCAAGCGCACCCCAGGTTGCAATAATGCAACGGCTGTCGTGATGCCGCGAAGCTGCTGCCAAACAGAACAAACCAACCCTGCGCGTTCGCTCGACTCGTTTTGCCCAGGGTTCTGGTTTTTATCGAAGATGTTGCAAGGTGAGAGGAGAGAGAGAGAGAGAGAGAGCTTGAAGAACTCACCACCCCACCCCTTCGTTGTGTTATATCGCGTCGACGACGCAGAAGGAATGCCTGGATCTTTTCAATAGGGGAGAGCGGGTGTGGGGGGTGGGGGGGGGTGGACCCGTGAAACATGGTTTTCCGAGTTGCCAGAGGGTGTTGATTGGCTCGTCTTACCTTCACTTTCGACGATGCCACACATCCGCCACCCCCCCGCCTCCAAATACGAAGAACATATCGACACAGGCTCCAACAGGAGTCTTCTTGCAAGGTATTGCTTGCGGGTGGGGCCTTGAATGGTGCCTTTGAGGTTGCGTTGGGAACCGAACAGCCCGTAGAAATGTCAAACGTCATCGATGATATACTATGCGATGAAATCACGTATCTTTCCATCTGGGATTACGGGTAGAGGGAGTGGGCAATGGCTGGATCTGCAGAAATAATGTGCTGGAGAAGTGCTGGTGGGTGTTTTATGGCAGTGCATTCAATCCTCTGCAAGAACGAAGTTTACCGTTGCAGGTGAGGGGTCTCACCTGGTGTGTGTGTGTGTAGTGATAGTGGTTTTAAGTGGGTAACCCTGCGCGGATCTGTGCCCACTCCCCGCCCACCCCTACGTCACAGCGGATGCCCCACTCGGGTTAGAGTGTGGGGCCAACTCAGTGCCACTCCGAGGAGGGCGTGAGGCATAGCCAGCGTGGTGCGTGCCGCAACAGTGTGTGAGTGATTTCGCACTGCTGTGGCAGTCCCCGCACCGGCCCATGCGATGCGTCTTGCAAAATTCCATGGTGACTTGCAAGCCGTCGTTCTTCCCGTGGTGGTCCCGGCAGCAGTCCTCTTCCGAGAGGCGCCGGCGCCGGCAGTCCACGCAGCGGGGTTTCCAGTGCAGAGCGCAGGTAAGCATCTTCGCGTTCCGTCTGGCTCCAGGGGGGGCAGTCCGGGGAGCAGCGCCCCGTCGTTCCCATGACCGTCCTGTCCGGGCGTTGGCTTGCCGGCTGCTGGCAGTCCATTGCTGGGCCGCTTGCTGCCACCCCTCTGGGTAGTGGGGCTGCGGTGCGAAGGTTGCGGCCCACGCCATGCCGCGGGAGTGGAAGGCTGTGTCCCGCTGGTTCAAGCCCGGGCCTGCCGTGTGCGCTTGGAGGCTGCGCATCACCGACTCGGTGGCTGGGCTGAGCTGGGCTCTCCTGGACAGGCCCCCTGCCACGGTTCCCCCGATCGCGGTGAGGACAGTGGAGCTCGCAGTGTGGCCACAGTGCCATGGTTGCTTGGAAGTCTTGCGCACCACCTCGCAGAGCTGCCTCAACGAGTGAGCCTTGCCCAGGATGCTCTTCTGGAAGGCTGCGAAGTCCTGCCGCAGCTGCTCCTGCGAGGTCTCCCCCTGCCTCTCAGCCTCGTCCATGGCGGCGTTGCTGAGGGCGTCCGCATCGACGTTGAGCTCCCTTTTCACGTGCTCATACGTAAGGGTGATCCGGGGCCCGAGGTCGGCAGCCAGCCGTGCCGTGCTGAGGAAGAGGGGGCGGAGGGATTTATCGCGGCAAACCGCTTCCCCTTTTAGGTGTCGCAGCACCACCTGCGAGTCACCCCGCACCGTAACGTTCCCCTCAGGGGGCGGGTCGCCCCTTCTGAGCAGCCGTAGGCCCGCTCGAACCCCTTCGTACTCAGCGATGTTGTTGCTGCGTACGTTCAGCAGAGGGAGGATCTCTTCCGACACCTTGAGGCCGTCTCGGTAGAGCACCGCACCTGCACCCGCCAGGGCGAAGGGGGTGCCGTTGTCCCTTGCTCCGCCGTCGAAGTAGAGGGTGAGCCCCGGGGCTGTGTCCTCGGGGATGCGTGGGCGGGCCTCCCGCGGCCCCCTCTCAGGGGGGTCAGGTGTGTGGGGGCGGATGCGGCGCGTTTCGACTTCTGGGAGGGTGAGGCCGGTCGACAGCTCAAAGTCGACAGCCAACTCCATGAGGGTCACGGTGTGCTCCCCTCCCTGCGGCCCCCATTTCAGGCCCCGCAGCCAGTCGCAGAGGGCCACCCACAGCTCCGGGGGGCGCTTGCCCCACGTCTGTTTGACAGTGGACGGCGCCCGCACAGGGATGCAGGCCCGTTCGGGGTTGGGCGTGCACCACCCCCATGGATAGTGAAGGGTGCGGTGGTGGCGCGCGGAGCGGTCGAGCAGTCCATCTTTCTCCTGCCGCGCCGAGAGGATTGCAATGAAGTAGCGGTGCAGCTGCGCCACTATATCCACCCTGCGTGCGAAGGATAGTGGCAGGGGCTGCCTGTCCTCCGGGATGCCGTGTCTAAAGGCGGGCGCCACCCCGCATAACGCCAAGCAAGGTGGCCAGGTTGACCGGTCCACAGCCGTAATGGGGTGGTTTTGTCGGATTGGGTCCCACGCGGAGCACTCCCACCATAGGTGCATCACCGTCTCGGGGGTGCCTGCGTTGCAGTATCGGCAGATCCCGCCCTGCCCCGTGCGCCCTCGGACAGGCACCGCCCCTGCAATGACGGAACGAAGGAGGCCCCGTTGGTATCCCGTGACCGCGGCGCCCTCTCCCTCCAGGACGCAGCGTGTGGCTTGCCCGTCGATGCCGTGCTGAGCGCCCGCAAAGTCGTCACGACGACCAGCCAGCGCCTTGGCCACCTGTGTACGTAGGGCCTGGCGGAGGTCATGAGCGAAGATCCCCCATCCGCTCGTTGTTGCTGCGGTGGGGTCGAAGACTATGCTCCGTCCCGCTTCATCAGTGTAAGATAGGGTGGTCGCCGTGCTCCAGCTCCATCCTATCCACCGAAGGGCCGCTCGGAAAAGCGCAAAGGGGCCTGTCCCTGTAAGCCTCACTCTGCTATCCCAAGCCGTCTCAGACAGAACCCTGCAGCGGCCCCACTTCTTGACCTGCATGGCCCAGGTGGTGATCTGCCGGTAGCGGGGGGCGACGGCGGGGTCCACCCGATGTGCATGGTGGAGGACATCCAGCACAGCCTCCCGCGCCCTGCGGGGGTGTGTGTGTGTGTGTGGCAATCTGAAGGAAGTATGTAGTGCCCTGTGCTCCATGCAGGGCTGTGTGCCTTGCAGGACGGTCGTTCGGATTGTTCGCTTCCTCGTATTATGTTTGGCAGCACGTGAAATCCTCCAACAGCGATCGTGAGCCCCCTCGACCCCCTTTGTTTCCTTCCTCACACGGGGCTTTCGCCCCCATACCCGCCCTCGTGCCCATGTGACCCACGTCAACCCCCTCTTTCCGGAGACAAACGAATGTTGTCAATATCTCGAGAAAAAGTGCCTCAAGAAGTCTGTCACTGGCCCTGGTCGTCTCTAGGACGTCAGG
Source organism: Rhynchopus euleeides (assembly GCA_963210315.1). Classification (NCBI taxonomy): domain Eukaryota; phylum Euglenozoa; class Diplonemea; order Diplonemida; family Diplonemidae; genus Rhynchopus; species Rhynchopus euleeides. The sequence goes on from OY723245.1 coordinate 1,659,113, forward strand.
TTAGAGGTCGTCGTTTGATGAGGCAACAGAAACAAACTCGTCAATGTTGCGCCAGCGATTCCCGCGTCGCGGCGCTGTCGAGGTTCAAAAGTAAAAGAATGCTCCGCGCGCTGCGGTCCCTCTGTCATTCACGATCTTCTCAGAAAAACGGCAGATACATTTTTTTCCGCAGCGCCTTCCATATGAGCCACCCACTCCGCAGCACAGCGAATTTACGTTTGCAAGTGTAGGGGGCTTCGTTGCAGTGTCGATGAGCGTATTTTTGGTGCAGTTCGCCTTTATGTTGTGAGGAAAGCTGCAAAACAATAAGCGGAATTATGCCGAATAGCGGAGATCCCCGTCAGGTGAAGATGGCAGACCTGCCCAGGGGTGTGTTGTGGACACACAGCCTGGTGTGGGTTCACAGGTGTTTCTCACCTGGTGTTGTTATTTTGGTTTCTTCGGCCATACCATTACACAAGGGTTGGGGGGCAAGGGTGTGCAATTCTATTGTTGCGTGGATCGATCGGCGAATAGAAAGGGAAATACAACTTTGTGTGCGCCAATCGTGGCGTGTCATCGGCAGACGCCAGGTCAGTGCGCACCGGGTGCTGGCAGAGCCGAACTTCTTTTCATCGAGCCTACACTTCTGTCTGAAAGCTGTGTCGAGTCTCTGAAGTCGAAGGTGTCACGAACATGGGTGCACTCAAGCCTTGAGTCGCACGATTTCATTTTCTCCGTTTCTCCGCGAATTTGCTTCGCTCTACCGTGACTCGTAAAATAGATTGTTCGCAAAGTGGTAAACTGCACACGGCATGATTCGAGAGAATCATGTGCCTTTCCAACAGTGCCTACATATTCCGCGGAAGGGTTGCCAGATGAACATCGATAGCAGCGCATGGAGATGGTAGCTGTTGGCTGTTGTCGCGCCTCTTGGCATGTGATAGCCCAAGAATCTTCTAAGCGCAGTGGTTCTTCATTGAGATTATTCTTTGACATTCCCACACCTACCACCAAGATACCGTGGGGTGCATCCACACTTCCAACCCCTCCCCCCCATGTGTGCATCGAAGTTTTCTTTAGCCTGGCCACGGCTTCACTAAGCTCCTACTAAGGGGTAGGGCGATAAATCACTTAAATTTTAAGCCCTGAATTTTCAGTCCCCGAAAAATTAAGGGCTTAATTTAAGGGCTTAATTTCTTACTAAGGGCTTACTAAGGGCTTAGTCATCCCTTAGACAACACTTCAGCATTTCTCAGAAGAAGAATACTCTCCTGCGAAGGTAAACAACGTGCGGGGACCGGAGAGCTGAAGAGCCGGGACAGCACGAAAGAGCCTGATGAAGGGCGTTGTAGTGGTGTCTCGTCTCCGTCCCTTCCAACCTCACCTCAGTGAGTGGAGTCTTCTTGATGATTGAGCGCCTGTGCACTAAACAAAGGTAGTACTGGTGGCCCCCCAAGTCGCACTCTGCGAGTGCTCTAACAAGTTAGCTAGGAGGGGGCCACCAGATACTAGAGAAAAAAGGAGCAGCTGCCCGAGCTCAGCCGGGGTGCTCGAAAAACCGTTCCAGCTGATGGGGGAGGGGAGGGAATAGGAATCTGTCTGTTGTCACTGTTGTTGAATTCTGCGTGCGGGGACCGGAGAGCTGAAGAGCCGGGACAGACCCTTCGCTCAGGCGCTCGAGGCGGCGAAGCCGCTCTCCCGCTCCACGACGTGAGCGCTTTCACGCCCGCACCGCGTGGCACCCACACACCCCGCCCGCGACCAGCTGTCCGCGGGCATGTCCGCCGTCGGGATCCAATGGACCCCCAGCACGGCGTCGCGTCCCCCAAGCATCCCAAAGATGCGCTGCAAGATAACGTTCGCAAAGCGCACGCGGCTGTGCCCCTTGCGCAGCACACACTCGACGGCCTGGTTGTCCACCGCCAGCAGCGGGGTGCGGCTGCCGAGGTCCAGAGCCAGCCGGATCGCCTTCTCCGCCGCCAGGAGCTCCAGCACAAACATGTCGCCGGACTGCCCCTCGCGCGCCCACACCCCGTGGGCCACCTGCGAGTCCGCACCCCCAGGCACGGACACCACAGCTCCCCAGCCTGTTGTTGACGCGTCGCTCCACACCGCCATGTCGGCCAGCCCCGGGTGCTCGCGCCGTAGGCTGAGCCAGTCGTTCACCCGCATTGCGTCGACGCACGCCGCGAGCTCGTCCCGCGTCGCGGGGGACAGCACGAACGGGTTCTCCCACGTCAGAGACCCCTCGTGCAGGCGCTGCGCGGCCCCCTGCAGCGTTGACAGGGTCTCACGGAGTACGCACAGGCGGGTCTGCCTGACGTGCGCCACCCGGAAGGCTATGCCGAACAGCTTCCAGCAGGACCGCACCGAAGGGGAAGCGTCCCGTAGGATGGACACCGCCGCAACGACGGCCTTTTCTCCCCAACTGCAGCCGAAGCGGTAGCGTCCCGTGGCGACATCGAATTCGACTCCCAGGTAGGTGACGCGCGGCAGGGGCCCCTCCGATCTCTTCCGGGCGTTGATCTCTCCGCCCGCCAGCACAATCCGGTCCCGGACGTATGCCGCCCTTGCCGCGACCTCCACCGCCGAGGTGCCCCACACCAGGATGTCGTCCAGATATACCGCCGCCGCCGTCACCTCCACAAGACCCCCGAGGAACAGCTGCGCCGTGGACTGCGCTATCCAGGGCGCGTAGGAGTAGCCCATCGGGAGGCGTGTCCACGCATACCATCGCTGGGCGACCCGCACGGAGAAAAAGGAGGATACCCCCTCGGACAAAGGGAACTGGTGAAAAAATCCCCGGATGTCGATGACCTGCGCCATGCAAGCGTCTGTGTCGCGGAGGGCCCTCGCAATCTCATGCACCGTGGGGAGCCGAAACTTCGGGGGTTTCGGGAGGCGGCGGTTCACCGGGCGGCCGTCAAGGATGAGGCGGCGCACACAGGGGTCCGCCTTCGCAATGTCAAACATGCGCACCACGCCCCGCTTGGGATCTCCGCGTCCGAGCAGGCGGAGGACCCTCGCCGAAATACAATGCACCACAAAGCTCGGCTTCAGGTCTGATGTGGGCCCAGGGAGAGGGACTGCCGATGTCTGGTGCCTCGCAATCAACCCCCCCTCCGTACACCAGTCCAGGAAATCCGGTGACACCCCCAGCTCATCCGCGTAGGTGCGCAGCTTGTCGTACTCCAGGCACCCGGACGGAAAATCATCGAGCCTCTCCCAGGAGCGGGATGGCGGTCGCCTGCCCAGTATTTCAAACTCGTCCAAGTCGTACTCGGGATCCTCCAGACCGATCACACCCTGCTCATCCGCGTAGCCCACCCCGCTCATCAGAAAATCCCAGCAGGGCCCCTCGCCGGCGTCGCTCATTGTAGCGCGCGGAGGAGCTCCGCTTACGTCTTCCTTTGGTGGTCGTTCGTGGTGGTGAGGTATCTCGCCGTCGTGTCCTCCGCGTCCTTGCCGTGTCGGAGGAGACGCTTCAGCAGCGGTCGAGGTACTCCGTCCTTCTGCACCTCTTGGATCGCGCCTCTCCTCGAGGAGTGGAGCCAGGAGCCTTCCGGCAGGGCCGCGAGGATCGCCTTCTTCAACCCCGCATATTTTGTGGAGTTCCCCCCGAAGATCAGTTCCGTGCTGGAGGGGGCCACTGTGCGCATATACTCCACCACGATACCCGTGATGGGGCCCGCGGGGAGGAAGATCTCTGGCCTCCACTCGAGGGCTTGCTTCTCCTTCGCGTACACCGCCGCCGACGTCGCACGCGAATCCCCCCCTGCCCCATCGATCTCCCGCCAGTCCGCCCGCGTCACAAACCGCAGGTCCGGCACCCGACATCTCGTCACCCAGCACAGCGCGAGTAGCACCCGCGCCCGCCCCTGGAGTGCCCCCAGCGCCTCGTGCACTTGCGCCGTCGCCACAGGGGGGGGCCTGTCTGGGCCGGATGAGGGTGCTGAGGCGCCGGAGCGCCTTCTTGGCGTTTTGGAGGCGGCGCGTGCGGGTCCCACGTTCGCCCCGCTCTATCGCGATCGCCGCCAGCCGCTCGAGGTATGTCTTCGCATGATATGCTGCCCAGGCGCGTCCAGACGTAGCGCAGCACCGCCTCGTCGCTCGGCGTGCCCGCACACTCAGTCCGCCCCGAAACTCCTCGAATGAGGCCCACAGCCGGTCTTTCTCCCCTGCTGTGTGTGCGGCCAGTGCTAGCCGCGGAATGTCCTCCCACCCCGTCGCATTTCGCAGAGCTCCCGCTAGGCTGCGTCCGTCGCGGAACGAGAACAGCTTGTCCTCCAGCCTGGCGCGCTTGGCCCGCGTCCACCTCACAGGCTCCCGTGGGTCCCGGTTCGCATCTTGAGGACCCCGTGGGGGCGTCACATCCCTGATGTCTGGGGGTGGGAGTGGAGTCGGGGCCCTGCCCCGGCGCCCCTCGGCCTGCGTGGCACGCTGGAACAGAGGGCTTCTGAGGCGCCCTGCGATGCCTCCCCTCTGGGGAATCCTCTGTGGAGAGTGGACTGTTGTCGACCCTACCTCCTTCACCTGTGTGCCCGGGGAGGAGATCGTCGGCGGGCTGTTTCTCGTTGCGGGACAGGGGATGACCATCGACCCTTCGTCCTCGCTCTGCCTCGGACAGGGGACCGCAGTCGACCCTACGTCCGGCTGCGCTTTGTGAGAGGGGACTTCTGTCAACCCTACGTCTCTGCCATACCTCGGGCAGGGGATCGGTCTCAACCCTACGCCCGGATGCGTCCCATACCTTGGACAGGGGATTGTAATCGACCCTTCGTCCGGTTGTGCTCGGGGACAGGGGACTGTCGTCGACCCTACGTCCGTACCATACCTCGGGCAGGGGATTGTTCTCGACCCTACGCCCGGTTGCGCCGCCGGTCCAGGGGCCCGGCTCCCCCTGGACGGCGTGGCGCCGGGGGCCCCCCTCAGCGTCTGTGCTGGGGCTGTCCGGCCCCGCGAAAAAGAGGCTCCTTCCTCCATGGCCTGTTTCCGCCCGGGCGGTCGCGGGAGGTGCTGGGCCTCCGCTTGAGCGGGCGGGAGCGCCCGCTGGGCCGCCCTTCCCGCGAGTCGGTGTGCGCAACCCGGGTGGCTGCGGCCATCGCCCCCTTCCGCGAGGCGGGCGCGTTCGCCGCCGGGCCGCGATGCTCCCGGAACACCCGGGCCCACTCCTGTGAAGCCGTCGCTCCTGTGAGAATTCGAGTAAAATACTAAGGGCTTACTAAGGGCTTAGTATTCCCTGAGTAAGCCCTTAGTAAGAAATTAAGCCCTTAAATTAAGCCCTTAATTTTTAGGGGGTCGAAAGTTAAGGGCTTAGTCTAAGTGGGGGTGGGGGTGAAATCTGGCTCAGGGGCCGAGTTCCTAGTCAGAGCTTAGAGAAGCCGTGCCTGGCGTGTTCAAAAACTGTGTGATTCGCATCTCGCCCGGTGCATCCGTTTCGTTCTGTCCGATCTGTCAAGGGCACGGCCTTCTATTGTTTGATTTGACTTGTCTGTACAATTTCTTCCTTCTCACACCCGACCCGCCCAACAAATGCCCTCGGGGTCTTTGCATTTTGATGCCCCCCCTCCCCCAACACCGCCGCCGCCATGCTGTCGGAGAACTTGGTTTGCTTTGACATCGTGTCGGCAGAATCACCCCAAGGGACCGTGGAAAAAATGACCCGCATTTATCGATTGTCACACCATCGGAGGGGTCGAGCAGAAGTCCATGAAAGACTGCTGCACGGGACCGAGACACGTTATCGCCATTAGTCGCACAGTCGGACTCAATGTTGGATCGGATGTCCATGAACCACCCTTGCCGGTGTCGCTGCCGACGTTGTGTCGAATAGAAAGTGCCGTGTTCCTTTTGCCGCGCGTTCTTTAACCTTTTGAGACCGGTGGGGGGGCGACTTAATTCACCCAAAATCCGGGATTTTGGCCACCTTCCCCAGTAAGGATTTTTCCACTCCACCAAAATCAGAATTTCTTTTTATGGTGAACTGCGTTGTTTCAGAACGATCCGAGAATCAACTTTTTTTTTGAGAAAAAAATATTTTTTTTTCACGGCCGGCCACTCGCAATGACCACCCAAAATATTTTTGGGCGGTTATGGGGCCCAACCACACATCTGAACCAGACCCCCAGATCTGAGAAAAAAGTCCGAAAAATGCGTTTTTCGGGCAGAACGGGGACAGCGCATTCCACGATGCCAAGATTTTCTGAAAAATTCTAAAAAATTTGACTTTTGCCTGCTGACCCAATATTCCGGTGAAAAAGGTGTAAAATGCAGGGTCTGTGGGGTCGGGTCACCAGATCCAGATGTGACTTTCGGGGAGTTTTGGGACATATCTTTCCAGAAACACGTTTTTTGGGTGCCTGGGGGTGTTTCGAGGCCATTTCTGTGGCCACAGATGCAGGACCCCCGGGTGGCCAAAAACCACCAAAAACCTGGAAATAGGTGGACTCCATATTTGGTCTCGGCAGGAAAAATTTTCAATTTTGGACTTTTTTTCGAAAAATTTGTTGTCGTGAAACGCGCTGCTCTGGCCGTTTCCGAGAATATTTTTTTTCCCGAATTTTTTTTTCTGGCGATAGTGGGGCTATTTATGTAAATTGGGAAGGCCTCTCCAGGTTGTGTTACGCAGCCCAGTTTTTTGCACCCCCCCGGATTTTCGAAACATGGCGAAAACGCGCTTTTTCGAGACCAAAACAATTCACCATAAAAAAATCGAGGAAAAAGGTGGAGTACAGTCCCTGTTACTGGTAATGGAGAAGAATATCCCCAAAACCCAAAAAAACGCGATTTTCGGGATTTTCCGAAAAAGTGCATTTTTCTTCCTTGCAACCAATGTAGTCGGGAGACCGCATCGTAATTTTTCTCTTGCTTCTTTGCAACGTTCTGCGACATCTGAGTTCACCATAAAAAAAATCGATCAAAAATTCGTAGTGGAAAGCGTATGGTTGCCCAGTGCGAAAAAAAATTGACTTTTCGACACACATGTGTGTCGCTAGGTACCTAAAGGTTAAAAAGAGCAATGCCCCCACACCCCCACCCTCTAAGGCCAGGAAAATAAGTACTGTTCGCGCGGGCATCGGCATCTCGCCCGAGTTGTCGAGGACATACACTTCCAAGTGAGTTGGCAGCGTTTTGCCGTCGGTGCGCTGGCCCCCCCTCTGATTTCCAGCCAACACAAGCGTCCAACCAGAGCAACGGCATGGTCTCTCTCTCTCTTCTCTCTCCCACATTTCGTATTTTTGTCTTTTGCTTTCGACGGAACCCTCCACGATTGCTTTCAGCAGGTGGGTACTCTTTCTTTGGAGCATGGATCACGAGCAATACGTTCGCCAGTCGTAGGAGGGGCAATACGTACGTCGGCTGCTAATGGGGGCGGGGGATTACGCTGATGGGCGTGCCATCAGGCTGGGGAGCGCCGAGACCAATAAACCATAGTGTTTCTGCAGTCGCCAGCTCGCTGTCAGTGCTCGTGATGGTTGGCAAAAGAATAGGGATCGTGATGAGTGGGTGGGGTGGGGTGGGGGGGAGGGGCCGAAGCGGTCGGTTGGTCGAATAGTAGTTGTTCGCCGGGTATATATGCCCTGCGAGCGAGCCGGTCGCCTCAAACTGCCATGTTTCGTCGGGATGGCAGGACCATGGGAGTGGTTAGGGTAGTACGCGATACAGTCATGCTCACCCTAGCCCACACAATGCAGCCGCAGGGAGGTGCTCGTCGTGAACAACCCACCACAGGCCGCGCTAAACGCCCCCCCTCCATTTTTGCCCACCCAAACAAGCTCGACGCAATACTCTTGTTGCTGTGGAAGTTACACACCACCCCCTCCAACAGGAAGGCGGCAATGCGCTGATGCCAGCCTCCGACACCGAAGGCCTCGCCCGTGAGGACACCGACACCTGGGAGCAGGTGGAGGGCGGGCTTGGCGACCACAACGGTGTCGACTCCGATTGCCATCTCATCTCCCAGGCGCAGGGCCGCAGGCGGGCCGCCACAGCCGCTGTGCTGAGCGAGCATGTCTACAAAATATCGGATGCGCGCTACACACCTGAGTCTGCGCTCGACAGACTCAAACTCCTCTGCGCCCACCACGCCAACCTGATCCAACTCCAGGGCAGCGTCCGCGTCATCCCCTTCGAACATGCCCCACCCCTCGTCGTCGCCAGCGACGTCGACACGACCTACATCGCCTTCCGCGGGACACACCACATCAGCGACTGGCTCAGCGGGATGCGCATTGGCAGCAGCAGGATGCGGGGCACACCCGATGGCTGCGAGCTGCACAGAGGCTTCTACTCCAGGGCACGCCGCTACGACAACGACAAGGTGCACCCCCTCATCCAGGGCGCCCTGCAGGGCGGGAGGTGCGTGGTCCTCACGGGGCACTCCCTCGGGGGCGCGGTCGCCTCCATCAAGGCGGCGGAGGCGCTGCTGCTTCGGAAGGAGTGGCTCCTCCGGCAGCAGCTGCAGGAGCAGCAGCAGCCCGCCACCACCAGGCAGGCCATATCGAGCATCGCCTTCGCCTCCCCCTATTGGGCCTGCGCCGGGCTGGCGGAGCACCTCAGCCTGGCAGGGGTGTCGCAGCACATCCACAACTTCTTCAACCCGACGGATCGGGTCGAGGCCTGCTCCGCGTCTGTCGGCTTCTGCCCTGTGGGCTATTTCTACTACACAGGCTCCACCATGCTGCAGAAGGCGTGGCTTGCAGCGCAGTTCTCCAAAGCCCCTCAAGGCAGGGCTGCCCGCAGCGGCGGGCCCACTCCTCCCGACGGGCCCGACCCCCAGGCAAGCCTGGAGGGGTGTGCCGATGAGCAGATCGCTTCGGAGAAGTTCTACCGCAGCAGGGAGGGGACCCTCGCGACGATGTGTGCCGCTGCGGTGGCCGTGGCGCTTCTCAGCGGCGGTGGGGTGCTGGAGGTGCAGGGGGCGAGCCATGTGGATGTTGACATGCTGTCGTATGTCTCTTCAAAGCTTGCCGGCCCGACGCAGCCCGCCCGCGCCCCTCAGGGGCGCGGGGTGCGTGACTTCACGATACCCTACTTCATGGAGGTGGTGTATAACCGGGGGGCTGTCGTGGCGGAGTCGTATGACTCGCGGACTGAGTGGGGCCTCGTAGACTCGGAGCTGCGCCTTGGGATCGCCCCCGGGGTGTACCGCACCGCGTCGCCCACGTCGGATTTCTTCGAGGAGGCGCGGAAGCTGCGTCTGGGGCAGCTGGTGAGCCCAGCGGGGGCGGCGGATTCCCCTGCCCCGGTGACCTGCCGGGAGTCGGCGAGCGGGGCCGACATCACCTTCCGGCCCCACCTGCAGGGGTGTGCGATAGAGTACGTCGTGGGGGGCGAGGTGCGTCCGCCCATAACCCGGGTAACATATGAGAGGCTGTATGACGGGCATAAGTTGCGTTTTCCGGAGCTCGGCGGGCGGGCTGCCGTGTTGGATGCGACGGGGGAGTCGGTGGAGGCGCTGCGGGGGATCGCCGCGATGTGCGATGCGGTGGGGGTGGAGCACGACATCCCCCTCTCGCAGCAGCCCTCCGTGCTGTCGTGGGCGAAGCGGGTGGTGCGGCAGGCTGCGCGGACCGTCACCAGGATACACAGCGTGGCTGTGGGTGCGACGAATGCCGTGGAGACAGCCAAGGAGCCACACCGCATCCAGGTGTTTGTCATGTCGCTGCTCATCGCATGGACCCCCCGTGTCTCGGGGGCAGCCGCGCAGTGCCTGGTGGAGTCCCGTCTGCAGCAGGAGTGTGCTGAAGGCATCTCGCACAGCCAAACTGCTGGCGGCATGTCATATGACAGCGATGACAGCGCCTCGAGCACGTCGACGGCAGGTGGATGAGCGGGTAGGGGTCTGATTTGGGCACTGCAACCCCCTGAAACGCAACTGTTGAGTGCAGGCTCGCAGACTCGCCGTAAAAAAAAATCCTGCCGAACCCCCTCCCGCTGAAGCTCTGCACTGCCGGCGGGTCGGGATGTTCGCTCAAAACGTTATTTCAAAAAGGGCATCGCACACCGTCACCCTGCACCCTGCCTGTGTGTGTTGGGACAGCTTGAGGAGGAGTAGAGCAGAAGGTGTCCTGTGATCTCGATGCGTTTCTTTTTTCCACTGCCATAAGAGGATACACGCGTGCGTCTTGCCGGGTTTGCCACCAGCATACGACAAGGAGTGCCGAAGGGCACAAGCCACTGGTGGGAGTGGCGGGGGGGAGGGGTCTTATTTCTTGATGATATTCCTGCCAAGCATCGCTGCCATGCCCTCCACGCACACGCCAGGGTGTACCCAAAACACATATCCGTCCCGCCCCTTCGCAGCCGATGGTGGACAACGGCGTCCGCCATATCCTATCCAAACCTAGCCCCCCTGACCCCCGTCAGTTCAAGGATGGTGGGCGTCGTCGCCTGTCTGCCACCCACTCCGGCCTCTCAGATGCGTTGCGAGTGGAACACCACAGAAGGCTGAGAGACGCGGTGCCCCCACTACCCTGCCCACCCCGCCCCCCCGCTGCCTGTCCTGTGATTATACCGTGCCTGTCGAGAGCTTATGTGTGCAGCCCTGTGCTGTGTGATTCTGGCACCCACGTTCAACACAACCAAGATCGATGAGGGCGGCCTTGTAGACGTAAGTTGATGGGAGGGGTGGCATGCGTTGATGCGTTGAATGCGCCCCGCAGCTCGATGATTACACAAACAAAGGTCGAGATTATGACGTGCCTTGTGCACTGCTTGATTCCAACACCTGTTCGTTCAACCAAGATCTCTGAGTGCAAATGTGCTGGGGGTTCCTACACCAAGCTATTTTAACTCATGGCCAGCAGCTCTTGCCTGCCGCCTGTGTGCACCATGGTGTGCCACATCCTGAGGCAGCCCTACCTACTGCACTCCCATACAACTCGCGAAGTCATTCGGTGAAAGTTTTAGCTTCGGACAGCGCTGCTGCCATTAACCCCCCCACCCCCACCCACATTGCGAGCCAAAGCCTCCAGCACACAGCCCCCAGGGACACAGCCACACACACACACCCCCTGACCTCACTCTAACTCAATCGCCTTAGCGCCTCAGAAAAGAGATGTCGAAGAAGAATGCGTTGACACGGCTGCGGAACGAGCTGCGCAACTTCCACAAGGACCCCCCGCCTCTCATCTGTGTCGCAGTCAACGAGCGGAACATGCTCGAGTGGGACTACCTGCTGAGGGGGCCGAAGGACACGCCCTACGAGGGCGGGGAGTATCACGGGCGGGTCCGTTTTCCACCGGAGTACCCTTATGCACCCCCGGAGATTGTGATGTTCACACTGAACGGGCGGTTCAAGCAGAGCACGCCTCTGTGTTTGTCGATGTCCAACTTCCACCCGGAGACGTGGAACCCTGCATGGAGTGTTTCGACCATCCTCCAGGGCCTGCAGTCGTTCATGGTGGAGGACACGCACACACAGGGTGCTGTCGAGCCCCTGCCTTCGGCAGCAGAGCGCGCAGCATTGGCTGCGAAGTCAAAGAGTGCGAATGAGAGTAAGTATGTTCACCTGTTTGAAATGTGCCTTGTGGCCGTCCCGCCAGCCCCCACCACCACCCTCCCGACACAGCCCTGTGTATCGCAAGATGTTCCCAGACGGCTTCGTGGCAGCAGACGCCGAGGAGGAGGAGGCGGAGGCGGAAGCTGAGGCGGGTGCTGGGGCAGAGCCCAGCCCTGCAGAGGTTGCCGACACAGCGGAGCCCTCAGAGGGGGTGTCCGGTGCGCAGGGCGGGGCGCCGGTGGTGGAGCCTGCGCCGGCAGGGGATGCGGCGCCTGTGCCGCAGGCGAGCAGTGCTGCCGGGGGGGGCCCCGTTGCGGTGGGGTCGAAGGTGGCTCTCACAGGAATGTCTGCGCGAGCCGATCTCGACGGGGCGATCGGTGTGCTCGAGGAGATCAAGGGGACCCGGTACCACGTCAAGCTCGACACGACAAGCGAGGTATTGTCATGCAAAGCTCTGCCAGATTTACACAGCCCCTTGCATCTTCTCTGTGTCGCTGCACCCACACACCCCCCGACACACAGGTCGTCAAGGTGCGGAAGGGGAACGTGACTGCCGCGCCATAGCGATCTTCTTCTCTCTCTGTGCGAAGCTGTGCTGTTGCGTTTGCCAGTTTCTTCATTGCGTTAGCGGTGCCTCACAACGCAAAGGAAACTGTGCCCCACGCAACCCCTTGCAGAACGCCTTCTCCCACCACCCGCAAGCAGGCGAGTGGGGGGAGAGGGCGTTTCCCACAATCGACAGCAGTCATCAGAGGGGGTCACTTTCCTGCTCTGCGCTGTCGAACGAAGCCCCCCGACTGACAGTGTTGAGACCAGGGCCTTGGTTGGCTGGGAGGTTTATACAGGAGGCCTCCCCAACGGCTGGAGCCACACACGCACACCGCGTGTCTAGAGTGATTCGCTATTTACTAGATACAGATGACAGCGCTGATTCCAGCTGTCTCAGCCTCAGACGTTTTGCCTCTTTCTCGTTTGAACTGGCGAACAAGCTGATCTTCTCAAAGGGGTAGTAGTGATGGTGGTGGTTGCGTTATAGTGATCCGGCAGGGAGGGGGGGGTGAGGAGAGGGGGGGGGGGGTAGGGGGGGTCTACTGCACCTAAAAAAGCGTGTACATTGACCAAATTTTGAGAAACGAGTTTTTGACCCTCAAAAGGTGATTCTGCTGGCAGAAAGTGCCCAATATGCTCCGGAAACTCGTTTCCGCCCACTCCCAGGGGGTGGTATGCCCCCGACGATGCTTTTTTTAGCAACCAAAATTTTTGGGACAGAACTTGTACCTGGGGCTATTTGTGCAGTCTGCTTATTTCCGCTGTTGCCCTTTGTATCACCCTCAGGGACTGCCAGCGGCGCCGGATGGCCCTCAGGAGGTCCGTCCGTAGTTCTGGTACGTGAACTGCGCCCTGCACAACACCCTGCTCGTCGGCGAGAGCAATCAGGTCTGGTTTCCTCTTCCTTTGAGAGACTGGCCCGTATCTCAACTGTAGACTCCGTCGACTCCGTCAATCCAGTCATTTGTGGCACCCAATCAGCCTCCCATTTGACAATGCAGCCATGCCTGAGCACTTCCCGACAATACCGTTGAGCGGAAGTTGGGGCTGGAAGCTGAGACGGGAAAATCTTGCGCTTCTGCTGAGCGCTATTTCTGGCCACTTCTTGTACCCGTGCCTGCTGTACCAGGTGCCTGTTCCAGTCAGCTGCCTCCCATCAGAGGAGGCATCTGAGAGACTCTTGTACGGCGTCCCTGTGCCACATGCTCGCAGGTGAGGCACCACACTCGAGGACGCGCTCCCTGGCAACGGATGCGCCGTGCCAGCTGCCGTAAGCTCCCAAGAACAGCGTCAAATGGGACACGAACTGTACCATACTTCTCCCACAACTGTTCCTGGCGCGATTACCTCATATTGGCTTGGCTTTTGACCTCTGGAGGGCACCGAGAAACTGTTATGTTTCAGAACAATCAACGACAACAGTTCTTCTGTGCATCTGGCAGGTTGAGGTGTGTTTGCTCTGCTTGATGTGTCCTGTGGTGTGCAGCCCAGGTACAAGTTCTGTCCCAAAAATTTTGGTTGCTAAAAACGGCATCGTCGGGGGTATACCACCCCCTGGGAGTGGGCGGAAACGAGTTTCCGGAGTATATTGGGCACTTTCTGGCACCAGAACGATCTTTTTGGGGTCAAAAACGTGTTTCTCAAAATTTGGCCAATGTTTCCCCCAGTAGACCCCCCCTAGGCATACAGTGCAAACGATAATTATTATCGCATATATACCAGATACGATAATTTTCGGAAAATTGTCGCATACGATAATTCATTATCGCATACGATAATTATTATCGTATGCGATAACATACGATAATCCCATTATCGTATGCGATACCCACCTGATTTTGCCCGAAACCAATCACCGAAATCTCCAGTTTACCACCGCCAAACGCCACCAAACCCCGCCAAGGGCCACAATCAGCCACAAAATAGAGATCACTACCATTCTCCCAGCCCCAGGAAGGGTAAGATGAGCCTGTGGGGTACGGTGCTGCAGGCAGGGTACGCGTACTGGTCTGTGTCCGGGCTGCTGTGGTCATCGACAAGGCTGTGTGGTCTGTCCGAAGGAGGTGGATGGTGGTCTCCCTCAGGTGGATCGCGTCTCTCCGATCCTGCATGGGCTCAGGTGTCTCCAGATGATCATCACCCCTTGCCTTGCTGTCGGTGAGGATGGCGCCCGAGCTCCGCCTTGTAGCGCAGCGGAGTCGTGCAGGTCAGGCAGGCTCCTTGAGGCCTCCGAGGTGATGTGCGCGCGCCACCCCGTGGTTCCTTGTAGAGTTGCAGACAGGTCCGTGCGCACGGTGGGAGCGTTCGTATCGCCCGTTCCGTGCCAGGTCCTGAAGAATACCTTTGGTTGAGTATTGCCTCTCTCGGGTTCAAACCCCATTCAAGGTCCTTCGCTATGTCATCACTGGTCGTCAGTCAGAGGGGAAGAACGGTGTTCCTCACTTTTTCACTGCTCACGGGAGCGAAGGCCAAGTCCAACATAAGTGGTAGCCTTGAAGAGAAATCTCCTGATCTCTCCAAACATTGCACCGAAGACCACACCTGCCTATCAGGTTCTTCCCCATCAGTCGAACAGTCTTTCTTGTTCATGTTCTGGGCAGGGTGGCTCTGTCTCGGTCACCCCGACACCTGCTTCAACTAGGCTAGCCCAACGTCTTCCCTCAGTGTTCTCACAGGGGTGTCCTCAGTATCTGGGTCCCGACGGCAAGGCAGCGTACCAGTCGGCTTTGCGAACCCGCAACAGGCTGTACTGGTGGTTGCATACCGCCGCAAGTATGACCCTGTTGCTGCGTAGTCATGTTTACCATGAAGTGGGGTGGCGACAGGGTGTAAGTCACGAGGGGAAGGGCATGTGGAACGGCCACTGCCCAATCCCCAGAGTCCTCTCCGCCCCACTGTGCCTGAAACTTCTTCAGACAGACATAGTGATGTGCATGTCAAGGCACTATGTGTGTTGTGTCTCTGCCACCCATTTGTGAGGGACATTCTACACTTCTGAGTGAAGCCCCCCGTCACCAATAATTCAAAGAAGCAAAAATGGCAGCTTCCGGCTCCACTTTTACCACTTTTTCAATGTGTTCTGGGCTGATTTCTGGTTTTCCGAAAATCTCAAAAAATTATCGCACCATTATCGTATATTATCGTATACGATAATATACGATAATGGGAATACGATAATAATTATCGGTGGACTCCAGCGGCCCTAGCGGGAGTCTGAGCGGGTGTCAAAGACTCCCGCTAGCGGGAGTTGGACTCCCCCTAGTTGAGACTCCCGAAAAGGGTTACCCTACCCCCGCTGGAGTCCACCGTGTATCGTATGCGATAATTATTATCGTTTGCACTGTATGCCTAGGGCAGTGGTGGCTGCGTACGCGTACGCAGCGTGATTTTCAAAAAGTGCGTACGGCGTACGCGTACGCGTACGGCGCTGCGTACGGCAGTCTATGGAGCACAGGAGACAGCCATGGCCGCACACCAAATCCGACCGTCGAACTCAGGTGTCCCAGGGGCAGCCTTCGAGCCTTCCAGTCGGAAGTGGTACCTTTTGCAGTATGATTGCGGGTGTACTTGCAGGTGTTGCGAGTTATTCGCCACGTGCGCGGCAAGGAACCATCTGTGAAAGGCAAGATCAAAGTCCAGGGCCCAGCCACCCGCTGGGTGGCCTACTGTGTGCTGAGAGGCCTGGAATACCAGCCGTACGCAAAATCTGCGTACGCGTACGCAGCGCGATTTTCAGAAAGTGCGTACGCGTACGCGTACCGTACGGCCGTACGCTGCCACCACTGCCCTAGGGGGGGGGGGGGGGCAAAACAGATGGCGTGATGAGTTTGTGCAACGGTGTTGCCTGTGTCTGTGAAACCGGCGGGAGAGACTTTGGGTGAATTTTTTGTGGGCAACAAAATCATTTTTTTTGTCTGCTCACCACTACACTGCCTATATCACCCCCCCCTCCCCTCCCCCTCCCCCAAACAGGACGCGCTGATCCAGGGCCTGCACGAAGCCCTGCGTGGCGGGCTCGCCGCCGACACCCCTGCACTGCTGGCAACCCTCCGACATGTCGAAGGCCCTGGCCAGTGGTGGGTCGTGGAGCGTGGCTACCACGCCCGCCACGGGGAGGAGCTGGCCGCACACCTCGCCGAGGTGCCCCCCTCGGAGCTGGAGGAGGTGCTGGGGGTCCTGGGGGCGAGGGGGATCCACCCCGACCTCCACGGGCAGCACCTGGGGGACTATATGCAGTCGTATGTCGACCGCAACTTCGGGCGGCAGGTGCTGAGGCGGCAGCTGCTGGAGTCGCTGCAGGAGGACAACACCGTGCAGCAGGCCCTCGCCAAACCGGACCTTGCGGAGAGCAAGGCTCTCCGAACCCTGTGCTCCAGGCTGATGACCGACCCCGACAAAACCGTCTCCCCCGACGAGTGGTCCCTCGCTTTCCGCCGGCTCGTCGGAACCGACCACCACACCCGCGCCCCTGCCACCACCCCGGTTGACTCCCGCCTCCCTCCCTCCGAAGCCTCCGGCCTGGACCTCTTCAGCAGGGCCTTGGCAATGGAGAGCCAGATGGCCAGCGCAGGGGCAGAGCGCCCCCCCTCGCCTTTGCCTGATGGGAGGTCTACGCCGCGGAGTGCCCAGGGGCGCGCGTTCCGCGCGCCTCTCATCCCCTTCCAGCAGAGGGCGGGGTCCGCTGGCGCACCGCCTGCATCACTGCCCTCGGGGGGCGCTGCAGGCGCCCTGCCTGCGGCGGCAGATGAGGGGGGTACTGAGGAGGGGGACGCCCTGCTGGGCCTGCTGAGCTCCCTCGACTCGCAGATCGACGAGGCGAGGGTGCCTCTGGCTGCGATGAGCCTGCAGGGGCATGCCGATTCGGTGCAGGCCCTCCTGGCTGAGCTGTCCGCCCTGCGGGCTGCCCAGGCCTCGCATGCCCAGCAGCAGCTGTCGAAGGACCACGACCTGCAGGAGGCGCTCCGCAACGAGGACGTTGCGAACAACCGCCTCAGGGAGGCGCACGCTGCTCTGGAGAGCATGCACGCTGAGGTGACCTCCCTGGAGGACATGGTGTCGGAGAAGAGCATCGCGCTGGGCAGGCTCGAGAAGGAGGTTGACGGGCACCTCCAGAGGGGGTCGGACCGGGAGGACCGCGAGGAGGCGCTGAAGGTGCACGTCAGGATGGCGGAGGAGCGGGCGCGAGAGGCGCTGGCGGAGGCGGGGGAGCTGAGCGCGACCCTCACACGCCGGGAGCAGGCTTTTGACGCGGAGGTTGCGCGGCGCTCCGACGAGGCTGCGCAGGCCGCGCTGCTAGGTGCCCTGGGGGACTGCGAGGAGCATGCCCGTGGCGTGCTGCAGGAGAGCCTTGCGTCCCTCCTCCTGCTGCACTGCAGGGAGGGGGCCCAGCGTGTCGCCGTTGTCAGCGCCTACGCCACCATCAAGGAGAAGGAGGGGGAGCGGGACGCCGCAGCGGAATCCGCCGAAGCTGCTGTCGCGGAGGTGCGGCAGGAGGCGGCGGCATCCCTGGCCTCAGCCGAGTCGCGTGCCGCAGCCCTGCAGCAGGCGGTGAGTGCTGCGGAGCGGTCCGGGGAGGCGAAGGTGCAGGCGGCGCTGCAGGCGGCGGAGGCGGAGGCGGGGGCACAGCTGCGGGAGTCGGAGCGGCAGCGCGAGGCAACGCTGCAGGAGGCGGAGGCCCGGGAGCAGGCGTTGCGGGTTGGGGCTGAGGAGCAGCGTGTCGCTGCGCTGCAGAGTGCTGAGGCGCGCGAGCAGGCCATTCGGCTGGAGGCGGATGCGCGCCACCAGGCAGCTCTGCAGGAGGCGGAGGCGAGCGTGGCGGAGGCGGAGGCACGCGCCCTGCAGGCCCAGGCAGAGCTGCGCCGCGCCCTCGAGGGCAGCGCGGCGGAGGCAGCGGCGCGTGCCGAGGGCGAGGCGCAGCAGCTGCGGGCGCAGCTGCGGGAGGCGGAGCTGCAGGGGGCCCGCGCCGCCACCCAGGCCCAGGCCCTGCAGGACACCATGGAGCTGCGCATCACCCAGGCGGAGGACGGCGCCAAGGGGGCTGTGGCGGAGGCGCAGGCAGAGGCTGGCAGGAAGGCGGCTGACGCGGTGCACGCCGCAGAGCTGCGCGCCAGCGCGGCGGCGCAGGAGGTGGTGCAGGCGGAGGTGAGGGCCGCGGAGGCGGGGCAGGCGGCGCAGCACCGTGCGGAGAAGGCGGAGCAGCGCCTCGCTGCGCTGGAGGAGGCGGCTGCGCAGCAGTCGCGGATGGCGGCGGCGCAGGAGGCGCAGCGCAAGCAGGCGGAGCAGGACCGGGCAGAGTCCCTCGTCGAGGCGGAGCGGGAGGCGGTCGCCCGGGAGCAGGGGCTGGCGGCGAAGGTGGGGGAGGCGGAGCGCCGGCTGGCGGAGCGCGAGGCGTCGCATGCGCGTGAGGTGGAGCGGCTGCAGGGGGAGGGGCGTGCCGCGGCGGTGCGGCACGAGCAGGAGCTGCAGAGCGGGCGGCAGGAGAAGCAGCATCTCGCGGATGAGGCGGAGGCGCTGCATGCCGCGCTGCGTGCGACGGAGGGTGATAAGGACGCGCGCATCTCCCAGCTGATGGAGAGCGAGGCGGGGGTGCGCGGCGCGCTGAAGGATACCCAGGCAAAGCTGCACGACGCGCAGCTCCGCGCCTCGCAGCAGAAGCAGGAGGCGCAGGCGGAGAAGCACAAGGCTGACATGCTGGAGCAGGCTTCGGAGCAGGCTGCAGAGGGGCACAAGCGGCGCGCAGAGGAGATGCGCGCAGCGGAGGAACGCCGCACGCAGGAGATGCAGGGCGAGGTGGAGAAGGCGCGCGACGCGGCTGCAGAGGAGCGGCAGGAGCATCTGCGGGAGAGGGCGCGTGTCGAGCGGGAGTGCGAGAGGTGGCGGCGTGCCGCGGAGGTGGAGTCGCAGAAGGGGATGAGCGAGAACGAGCGTGCCGTGCTGCTGGCGCAGATCCGGGAGTTGGAGAAGAAGGCGGAGGATGCGCTGGACGAGGCTTTGCTTGCGGAGCGTGACAGCGAGATAGCACGCCTCCAGGCTCTTGTCGAGAAGCAGAGTGCTGAGCTGGCGATGCTGCGGCAGCAGCTCCGTGAGGTTCACGGCAGCGCACACCTGCAGAGGTCTCTTCAGGATGTGCAGCGCCAGCAGGAGCACGACCGTGATGTGATCGAGAAGCAGGAGGTGCGCGGTGCGAAGTATCTCGAGCGTTACTGGCGGCGCATCGAGACGCCGTTCGGAGCAGAGGGGTCGCTGCAGATCAAGGTGAAGGGGCCCTCCAAGCAGGACCCCGAGCCTGCTGTCGTCATCTCGGAGGTGGTGCGGGATGGCCCTGCGCACGGCGCGGGCCTGCAGGCGGGGGATCTGGTGGTGAAGGTGAGGAATCCGATAGGGACGTGGCCCATCGTGACGCGCGGTGACTTTCTCAACGCAATCGGCCCGAGGGGGCATGCGTTTGAGGGGGTGGAGCTGTCGCTGTTCGTCGTGCAGGATGAAAAGTTCATCGTGGAGTGGCGCAAGAAGCTGCTGGAGCACGTCAAGACGGAAGACCGCATGCGGCAGCAGGGCTCATGGTACGGCAAGCTGAAGACAAAAACTGCACAGTATGTCACCAGCCCTACACACCCAGGATGCCCCCTTCTCTCTGAAAAAACACGGCGGGTGAAGGTGAGATTCTATCCGCACATTTTTTGGTCGGGGTGGTGTCAGGTGTCACCCGAACACAGTGAAAACATCGGCCCGATCCTTTTGCCATCTGTTGAGAAGTATACCAGATGCACACGGTGCGGTGTTGCCGCCCCACCACCCTTCCCACCCCCACAGGGACAGGCCACGCCGCGGCAGCTGGATCAGCGGCATCAAGCTGAAGCTGCAGCCTGGGGCGCACATGGTGAAGGAGGTGCGTGTCCGCATGGACACCATGAGCGAGGAGGCGAAGAGGAGCCGCCTCAAGCTGCTGCGCGAGGCGGGGACGGCCCGCTTCGGCCCCCAGTTCAGCTCGGAGAACGTCTTCGCGATGCAGTCGAGCCCCGAGATGTGGCGCACGCTTGTGCTCGCGGCGTGCGACCAGTGCAACGTGGCGGGAAGCCGGGAGATGGTCCCCAACACACTCGCTGTGCCCATCGTTGCGAAGCTGGCTGAGCGCCTCGGGTCCCCTGCACCGCCACCACAGGTGACCAACGAGGCCTTCACCCTGGTTGACGTGGAGGACCGCGGGGGTGTGGACTTCAACGAGCTGACCACCTTCTGCAGAGAGCTCTTCATGGATGTTGTCTTCCGCGAGGCCTTCATTGAAAGTGACACCGAGCAGCGGT
The DNA here is from genome assembly GCA_963210315.1 of Rhynchopus euleeides. Taxonomy (NCBI): domain Eukaryota; phylum Euglenozoa; class Diplonemea; order Diplonemida; family Diplonemidae; genus Rhynchopus; species Rhynchopus euleeides. Next base: position 1,679,450 of record OY723245.1, read on the forward strand.
AGCCGCTCGGAGCGTGTGGTGCGTGTTGTGAGGGAGAGAGAGTGTGAGTTGTGCCTGGCGTTTGCTTGCTTTGTAATGGGTCTGGGAAGGGCGGGCACAACCCCCCCACCCCCTCACCCAACCCCTCCCCTGGCCTGCCCCCCGCTTCCCTACCAAGCGATGCACACTTTACACCTTCCAAAAAGCAGATTCACGATGTGTGTGTGTGGCCCAGCCGAGGGGCCTTAGCTCTGGCTCGCGTCCTCTTCTTTTTAGAGAACGAATCCTTCTTCAAGTGGTGGTGTTGGTGGGGGGGGGGGGGGGGGATGTAGCGTGATGTGATGCCATGGGCTTGCAAAATGCAAGTGATGTTGCAGAGCAACGAAAGCCCCGTGGCTCTCCCGTTTGTCGGAGTGAAAAAAGGGTGTTCCCTTTCCGCTGGCACGAAACCATATGTCGACAGCCCCTCCCCAGTCCTCGCGGGGTGGGGGGCACAGAACGAATGCAAAACCAGGGGTGTTGTGTTTCCCCCCACTGTTGCGCTGAGCCACATCTCGCAAAAATTGAAATTATCTGCAGGTGTGATTCTCGGCAAGTGCCTAAGCCTGAACCGTACGCCACGTTTATTGTCTCAGCGCATGCCGTGCCTTGCCCTGGTGATGTAGCGCAAATCGGCAGGCTGGGGTCGGGTGGACAAACCAAGTGCTCTTTCTCCCTGCACCCTGTACCCTCCCCAACACACTCTCCCAAATCTCTCAGCGCGGCCCCTCTCTGTTTCTTGCCAGAGGCCTGAACAGGCGTGCCAGCCTCTGGTCTGGCCATTTCTCCCCCAAGTCTCCAAAACCTCCCCCCCCCCCCCCCCCTAGGGGGGGTCATACACCACGGACTAGTCGGGCAGTGACGGGTGGGGTCGACTAGTCGGGACGACGGGTGAAAACTCGACAGGCGGCACCCGTCGACTCGACGGGTGGACCCGTCGAGTCGACGGGTGCCACCCGTCGGCACGACGGGTGAACCTGCTGAAACGACGGGTGTTCCAGCCATTTCCTGTTGATATGGGCCAATTTCCATTGAAAACTAGGGGAGTACCTTGCATGGCATCAGGTTATTTTTCACGCCGAGCTATCTTCCCTGCACAGACCCACCCCCCATTACTTTCCATTTACAATTCCTAGTTGGTGATGGGCCTCAAGTGCATGTGCGACGGCTGTTCTCGTGGATTTTCATTGTTCGAGGGATCTTGACTCTGACAAACTGTGTCAGTTTGACGGAGCAACCTACTTCATGAAGCTGATCACTTTTCTGCCAGGCAAATTTTCGCCCCAGCCCCCAACCCTTGCACAACCCACAAGGCAGTCTCCAAGATACCGTACCCTCATCATCACCCAGGCCAAGATACCCCAAGATACCATCATCACCACCCAGGCCACCCAGACGAGCCACACCAATCAATGCCAGCGGCAAAGCGTACTGCAGCGCAGGCCCTCGCCAGCGCTGTGGACATGACGGTGTTTGTACGTGCTTGGATCAACACGTATGTTGTCGAGCGTGATGCTGATGGGTTGAGCCACATGGCCCTGAAGCAGCTTCTCGGCAAGCTGACGGATACTACCATCAAGTCGACTGATCCCATCATCAGTCTTGCCCTGTACAAAAAGTATGAGAAGGTGGGGGGTGGGGTGATCAGCAAGTCGACCGCGAAGGATGGTCGCACGATGTACGCTGCCCGTGTCAATAGCGGGTCAGACATCGAGTTTGTCGGGTTGGGCCTCCGGAAGAGCAACGGGAAGGACCACCCGACAGGGCTCAAGGAGATGGCCGACGCCTGCCCCGCGGCACTGCAGCTATGGTGAAGCTGTACGAGGCGGAGAAGAAACAGGCACAGAAGACCCAGCAGAGCAGGCTGGCCGTAGGCATTTTCGACGGTGCCTTCGCAACACGGTTGGTGACAGTTGCCGATAAGCAGAAGGATGAGTACAGAACGTGGTTCACGTTCAACTTCCTGAAGCAAATCGCAAGAGTGCAGAGAGGGGTTTTCGAAAAGGCGAACGTGATGTTTCGGCTCGCCTGCTTAGGGTAGCAGGGGACCATCTTGAGCTGTGGTCGGCATTTAGTAAGATGGGGTCATCTTCGCACAGGAGCGCGTTTTGTACCACACCACGAAATGACTGGTTGAAACAGCTCCACGCCTGCCACAGGGCTAGCATCCAGGAACTTCATGAAGCTGGGTTTGAGAGCCTGTACGCAGGGGTCACCCCCCCCTGCACGACATAAACGGGTTCATCGCAATACTCGCAGAGATCTTGCCTGATGGACCTGCCGTGCAGAAGGCTGTCCTTGGCAGCTCAACGTGTTCCAACATGACGGGAAACCAGGCCAGAGATGTTCTGAGTCGCTTACTCACCATTACCAAGACGAAGGGGGTGCAGCATCTACTCTGTATTGCAATGGAAATGCGAAGGGGGTGCAGCATCTACTCTGTATTGCAATGGAAATGCTTGTGCATTTCCGCTACAACGACATCCCCATCAAGTACCACCAGGAGGGAAAGTGCGCGAAAGAGTTCATCTTCTCGCTCATCGCAATGCACATCCTTGTGTTTGTCCTGGAGTGGGTGTCACCTGGGAGAACATCCGAGGGGCGTGGTGTTACATATATCCATTCGATGAGCCACTGGTTTGATCCAGAAGATGCACACCCCCTCGCCCTGAGTGACGAGGAACTGGAGAGGGGGAATGGCGTCCCCAAACGCCATGCCCTGAGGGTGACATCGCAGCAGACCGCCGAACGGGACCTGCTGCTCTTCGAAATGCAGAGGACCAAAGGCAAGGGGTGCGGCCTGCTGGACCAACCGAGCACCCCGACCCTCCTGAAGTTCGGCGCGATAAAGCTTTGCTGCTGTGTCACTGCGAGGAACGCTTGTTGGAAGGGAGCAACGGCAGCACTGCAGCGGAGACTCGAGTCCCTCAGCCTTGGATCTCACGTCACAAAAAGGGGGCGATGGGGCCAACAATTTCTGGGCGACCCGGAAAACACCACTCCAAAGGCAACGCTGCTCGCATGCATCTGCAAGTCCAAATCCTGGGGCAACAGCGAGGATGTGCCAGAAGTGCCAGAACCAACACCATCCGGTACAGTGCCTGTGCAGCAGCATATCTGCATTGTGTGCTCCAAAGTTGTCCACACGAGAGAAGCACTGTTTGCGCATTATGATGCTGCACATCGGCCACAAAACAACGCGCCGTGTCAGACCTGCACTGTCACATGCCAGGAGTGCGGCAAACGGGCAAAATCGAAGGGACTGAGCCAGCACTACCTCAGTCACCATTCGCGCGTGCTGACACAAAAGCGTTGCTGTGTTTGTTTCGAGCTCTTTAAAACCACTGTAAAGCGCGACGAGCACATGAGATCCGCGCACCCGTAAGTGAGGGGGGGGGGGTGTTTGGCAGTTCAGGTACGTAGGTGATTTTGTTTGTCCTCGAGAGCGGAGTGACGTCGTGGGAGGGAGTTGTTTTACCAGGCCCCCTGCCCACCTGGATGGCTCACCCCCCTCCTGGTGGTCCACCGGTGGGCAGCCCCTTCACCAACTAGGAATTGTAAATGGAAAGTAATGGGGGGTGGGTCTGTGCAGGGAAGATAGCTCGGCGTGAAAAATAACCTGATGCCATGCAAGGTACTCCCCTAGTTTTCAATGGAAATTGGCCCATATCAACAGGAAATGGCTGGAACACCCGTCGTTTCAGCAGGGCCACCCGTCGTTTCACCCGTCGTCATTTCACCCGTCGTCCCGACTAGTCGTCCGGGCGACTAGTCCGTGGTGATGCCTAGGGGGGGGGGGGGGTAGTGAAATCGAATTTGAAGGGAGCACAAGAGTGATCAACCTTCACTCGTTATGCAGGTTGTGTCTGAAATCCAAGGGGGGGGGGGGGGGGGGAACACGGTTTGGCACAAACAACGCATTCCCACAAGTCCCTCCCCCTGGCTTGCTCTTTTGAATCCCCGGCATAATGCTAAACCCGATGTGCTGGGGTTGACAATGTGCCGCAGCCCATACCTCAAGAACACGGTCGCGGTTCGACTCATTTGTACGAGGCTTGTAAGTGTATTTATCTCCGTCTGTGCGCTGAGTGCGCCCGACACCGGTGCTGAGCTTGAAGGGCTCGACAACGGTGATGAGCTGTGGTGGGGCAGGGTGTGGGTGGGGTGGTGGGGTATTCTATAAGCTGTTCGTAATGGAAGCATCTAGTGTGCATATGACTCGTCTAGGGTGGACGACTCGCCCAACTTTTCAGCTAAGCTACTGTGACAAAAAATATTGGCTTCAAAAAAAGAAATTCCTGGGTTTCTCGGCCACTTTTGAGGTAATTGCGCGACAGTCCTGAAGTTGGGAACCCCAAATGTGGAAAAGCAACACCGAAAACTCGATTTTCGGGCCCCACACTGTAGACACAATGTGACTTTTCGGGGGTACCTGGGACCCCCCGTGTTTAAGTCCCCCCCCTGGAGGCGACTTTCGGCCAGGGGGGGGCTTAAACACGGGGGTGGCACGGTGGAGACCAAGAAGACTTCTTCCGCTTCCGTCGTATGGGGGTGATTCCGGTCCGGATGGACTTTTGGCACCCCACTTTTCGACTCTGACAGCACCTGGAGGGCACCAGGTGGCCTCGCGGCCACCTGATGACCCTCCAGACCAGCCCACTCCCGTGTTTAGGTCCACCTGTGCTTAAGTCCCCCCTGGGGGGACTTTTACACGGGTGGTCCCAGGTACGAGCAGTGATCTCGTGCCAGGGCTGGCATGGCCCGACCTCAACATTTTCCCATCACATGTTGTGGAGAGGCCAGACTATCTTCAGTAGACTTTGGGTTTTTGAGTTCGGCCGGGTGAAAATGCGGCGCAGCGTGCGAAAATCCAACGCCACCATGAGAGGCAGGTGGATGAAGCTTGATGACTCAGTCGCGCCGAATCGTACCCAAGTGAAGGACTATCCCCTGGAATGCGACACAGCACCAACCGGTGTGAGACGTGCCTTCAAAATCCTGAAGGATGATCACCGACCAATAAAGCGACCAGATGGCGGTCCCAAATTTGGGACCACCATCTGGTCGCTTTCTCGGTCGGTCCCAATTTCGGGACCGCCATCTGGTCGCTTTTTTGGTCGGTCCCAATTGTGGGACCACCATCTGGTCGCTTTGTTGGTCGGTCCCAATTTTGGGACCGCCATCTGGTCGCTTTATTCATGGTATGACAAAGGTCTTAATAAGAAAAGGATCTTTTCACTTCTTTCTTAAGACGTCTTAATGCAGGTGCTGCATTAAATTTCTTAAATTAATGACCCCCATTATTTTTAAGAAATGCAGGATTTCTTAAGATTTCTTAATGAAATGATGGACATTATTTCCATATCTCCCAGCATTAAAAATGTCCATCATTCTGAAAAAGATCTTTTAAGATCTTTTTCAGAATGATGGACATTAAAATGCTAGGCATTAAGAAACACGTCTTAAGAAATCAGTAAGAAATCTTTAAGAAATAGCCCTTTCGGCATTACATTAAGACGTCTTAAGAAATTTCGAGATATCTTAACATTTCTTGCAAGATCTTTGTCATACCATGTTTATTGGTCGGTCCCAAATTTGGGACCACCATCTGGTCGCTTTCTCGGTCGGTCCCAATTTTGGGACCGCCATCTGGTCGCGTTACCGGTCGGTCCCAAATTTGGGACCACCATCTGGTCGCTTTATGGGTCGGTCCCAAATTTGGGACCGCCATCTGGTCAATTTTTCGGTCGGTCCCAAATTTGGGACCACCATCTGGTCGCTTTCTCGGTCGGTCCCAATTTCGGGACCGCCATCTGGTCGCTTTTTTGGTCGGTCCCAATTGTGGGACCACCATCTGGTCGCTTTGTTGGTCGGTCCCAAATTCGGGACCACCATCTGGTCGCTTTCTCGGTCGGTCCCAATTTTGGGACCGCCATCTGGTCGCTTTATGGGTCGGTCCCAAATTTGGGACCACCATCTGGTCGCTTTACGGGTCGGTCCCAAATTTGGGACCGCCATCTGGTCGCTTTATGGGTCGGTCCCAAAATTGGGACCACCATCTGGTCGCTTTACGGGTCGGTCCCAAATTTGGGACCGCCATCTGGCCAATTTTTCGGTCGGTCCCAAATTTGGGACCACCATCTGGTCGCTTTATCGGTCGGTCCCAAATTTGGGACCGCCATCTGGTCGCTTTGTTGGTCGGTCCCTAATTTGGGACCACCATCTGGTCCATTTTTCGGTGGGTCCCAAGTTTGGGATGAGGAACTCCGTGGGTACCATTGGTCGCCCTTCGGTCGCCACCTGTTCAGACCCCTTTTCAGGGGATTTGAGCCCCAGAGAGACCTCCTGGACCGGTTTTCTGGTGTTTTATGCTCTTCCCGACCCTGTCCTGGCCCACAATGTGGTCTGGAGCGAGGTTCTGCTGATTTCCGCCTGATGCGGACCCTCCTTTGGGGTCCTCCATTTATTTTGCGTCTGACCGTCGCCTTCCCCACCTAGTTCACGAGGGCAAGGTGAAAAACCGTTTTTTAACCCCAAAAATGGCATTTCCCGGGTGGCGACCTCTGGCGACCTCTGAAAAATGTGCCCAAAAAGTGATTTTTGGGACCTTGCGGACCTAGAAAACACAAAGGGAAAAAAAAATATTTTTTGTCACACCCCCTCTTGGGGCGGTACGCCAGTCTAATATGAGGCATAACATTGTCGGGAAGGTGCGAGATATGTGATCGACGGGTACTGGGAAAATACTTTGGCCATGAAGAACTACGGCGGGCGGCTGGGCTACTCTGATACTCGCTGTCTGAGTACAGCGCCCGTTCTTGTACGCTGACACGAACAAAATGAGATTTTTGGACGAAGGCAACGTACTTTTTGCATTTTACTACCCAATTGCCGTCCTCACGGACAACCTCCAGCGGGACGGCTCCAGCTTCGTTTCGTTTATGCACAGGCTTTCGAAAGTCGGGAAGGAGTTGCGTGCCCTGGGTAGTTGTTCCAGCGGGACTCCAAAGGAAAAAATGATCCAGCGGAAAGAGACGAACAGTCATCAACAGAAGGGCAATGACTTTCGCCTGCTACTTCAGCAGAATTTCACGAGGGCGTGGACTGAGCTCATGGAGCACACCATGAGAAGGCACAAGAAAGGATGTGGTGTTACTTTAGATACTGGTAGAAAAGGAGCCGAAAACATCGACGCTGGGGCGCGAGTTTATCATCTCAAACGACTACCGAATACATCGCACATACCTTGCCTTGCTTGTCACGCTCCTTAACGTTAGACTTTGCCGACGGCTTGACTCGGTGCACCTCCGTTTCCCGCTTCTTCTTGTCCAGCTCCTCCCTCCGTGCCCGCTCTTGTCGCTCCACGAACTGCTGGAAGCCGTTGATACACACATCCTGCTGGCTGGCTGCCGCATGGCCCTCCGGCAGAATCGCAGGCTCGAAAGTACACTGCTCGAACTTCTCCATCTCCTGCTGCCGGGCTCTGCGGGTGACCTCCCGCTCCACCTCCGGGTCGCGCCCATAATACGTCACCTGCGACACGGCAGACCCCCCTGTCTGGTCCATCGCAGAGTCACACATCCGCTGCCGCCGCCTCGACGCAAGGCGTGCCGCATTGCCGTTGATGTTCGGGCGGAACGTCAGATCCCGCGCCTCCCGCTGCTCCCGCTCGTCGAGGATACGCCTGCAGTCCTCTGTGCGGCTGCCCCTGTGGTAGGCCATGGAGGCGGAGGCGGACCGCACGGGGCCGCCACCCCCACCACCACCCCCACCCCCACGCTTCCCTTCGGGCGACATAAACCACGCCCCGCTGCGCTGCGAGATACGCGGCTTGAAATACCCCTCCACCGACTCTCGCGCAAGATCCTCCATCCTGGTGCGCTTCTTCTCGGCATGCCCATGCAGCTGGCTGACCACCGTGTCGACATGCTGCTGCGTGCGGGGCTTCGTGGCCTTCGGGCGCTCCGAACGTTCCATCTCCTCCTTGATGCTCCGCATGCGGTGCTCGCGCTGCCTGTTGAGATACTGCTGCCTCTGCACGAAGTCGCTGTGCACCACAAAGTCCCTGCTCTGGCTCACAATCTCCCGGGACCTCGAGGAGATATGCGGCACAGTCTTCACCCCCTCGCGCTCCATGCGCTGCTTCTGCAGCTCACGCGACGACGCATGCCGGCACCGCTCCTCCGACCGCTGAGCAAAGTCATCAACCTGCCCCTCCTCATGCGCCGCCTCGATGCTGCGCGACCTGGGGCACAGCGTGGGCTTGAAGGAGTGCGCCTCCTCCTCGAGGTACTTCTGGCGGATCTCAATCATCTTCGCCGCCTTCTGCTTTTTGATCTCATCCAGCCTCTCATGCAGGGGCTTGCGGGACACGGCATACTCGTGTGCCGGCGACACAGGCACAGGCGACTGCGCCAGCTCCTGCGCGCCCTCCCCGCTGGGCGACCTCTCTGTGATCTGCGGGTGGAATAGCCCCGCCAGCTCCTGCTCCGTCTTTTCCTTCACACGCTTCCGCATCTTGCATTCCTGGATGCGGGCGTCGTTGAAGAGCTTGTCGCTGAGCGACTCCACCTCGCCCTTGGTGGTGACCCTCCGCTTGCTGGCCAGCGCACGGCTCTTCGTCGACAGCACGGGGCGGAAGCTGAAGCGTGACTGCTCCTCGTCCTCCTTCTGCCGCTTCAGCTCTTCACGCTTCTCATACACCATGCGCTGGTTCCCCCCGAGCCTGTTGAAGGTCCCGCCGTACGTCTGCCGCCTTCCCTCGGCGTCGTGGTTGCGGTTGATCTCGGGGCGGAAGGTGCACTCCTCCTGCTGGCGCTGCTCCTCGACCTGCCGCAGGGTTGCGATCTGGCGCTGCCGCTTCATCTCCTCTGTGCGGAGCCACATCTCCGTGCCGATGCGGCTGCTGCGGCCTCCGGAGGAGTGGTGCGACCCTGCGCGTGTGACAGGCTCCCCCTGCAGCAGCGCCCGGCCACGCATGGGCAGCGTCCCATCTTCGAGCTCCTCCAGCAGGAGATCGTCGTCATCCATGTGTACTGCCTGGAGGGTGGTGTGCGGTGGTGCTGACAGAAGAGGGCGTGAAGTGTTCGCAAGAGGGTCCGCACGGTGAAAAGTTTCCTGTTGTCAAAAAGACTTGGAGTTGCGTTCTTTGTTTGTACGAACGGTGCCTGCTAGTGTATGTGTGCAGATACTGAACGCTGCCACGAGTCTTTCTAGTTGGGAAAACACGTTGTTCTGCCAAAAAATAGAGTACCACCAGCAGCGAAGAAGGGTGGGGAGGGGGGGGGGGGAGGACAGGTCGTCTGCTTCCGGCACCGGTGTGCTCTAACAATGTCATGCCCACACCCTCAGCCCCACGAGCTATTCAAGGCATGAGGCGTTCAAAACAGGCTTCTTTCTGAGAAGGGGACGGGCAGGACGGGGGGCAGGGAGGGAGGGAGGGCCACCCCCAGGGCACAACCGCAGCAACCCCCCACCCCCCCACCCCTCCGCTTGACTCCACTGAGACTCTTGCACCGTGTCGAGAACACGGCAGCCGCAAAATACGCCATACACACACGTGGCGGTTTGCCTGGCTGAGAGCTGTTAAGAGATCTGTGGCGTGTGCGCGCTGGGTAGGATTTTTGGATGGAAGTATCCGGGATCTCTCACAAAGCCCCCTGGGGCCCTCGCTACCAGTCACAGCTCGTCAGTTAGTGAGGGGAAGTGGGGCTGCTGCTTACTTTTTCTCACTCAGTCACACCTATTAGCGAGGCCCCCCCCCTTCCCCACATTTTAACCCTTTACAGACCAATAAAAAATGGAAAATTCAGGATCTTTTTCAGTTCAAAGTACACACAGTTCTGCTCCGATGTTTTCAAAATGATGCAGCGCGGTGAATAGAACTCTCACAGTACATTTCCCGAGTAACAAATTTTTAAAAATTGTCAAAAATTTGTTGCAATTACTCGCAGAAGAGCTGGGGCGGTCGGGGGAGGGGTGTTGGGAGTGGGGATGAGGAGCCTTCCTTGCGAACTAATTTGCCGATTCACCAATGCCTATCCACCCGATGGAGCAGCGATGGAAAGGAAGTGATTCCTTCCCATCGCTGCTCCAAGCCCCGGTGTCGCGGTGAGGGTCTCCCCAGTCTGCCAGTACGCGTGCATGTCGCCCTTCTCGCAGAGGCCCATGCCGAGGAATACGGCAAAGAAGCGCTTCAGGAGCCTGCTGTCCAGCGAGACATCCACCCCCCTTCTTGCGGCGTACTGCTTCGTGTGTCGCACGATGTCGTTCAGAAGCTCGTCCGTGATGAACTTCTTGAAGAGGGCGAGGGGACCCATCTTCTTCGCGCCTGAGAGGGTCGGCCCCGTCTTGCAGCCCTTGAACCTGATGTTGTCCAGGCTCTCATCGGTCTCTTCCCACTCGGGGTCCGACACCTCAGACTCCGAGTCCGGCTTTCGCGGACAGGTCACAGCAGAGGGCACTGCCCCCGTCACTACTCTGATCTTCCATTGGAATTAGTGTCTCCTGTGTCCATGAATAATACCGGAGTGTGTGCCTGGCAAGCTGACAGAAGAGGGGGGGAGACGTGCCCTACACAGGCTCGTGTCAGGGTAGGGAAGGCCCCTTGGGGACCCCCTGCAAAAAAGTTTGCGAAAAAAGTACTTTTGCCAGTAATGGCAACCGATCACATCAAATTCAACCAATTTTTTTTGTTTCTCGGGTCAGATCTCGCCGTAGAGTCCACGATCAAAAGAGTTTTTGCGTTTCGTGATTCGTGCCGAAATAAAAAAATTCGAAAGTATATACCGTCACTCAAGTAATGTTGGTGGGGTAATAACCCACCAACTTCTTCCAGAACCCCCAAATCCACCAAATTAGTACCCCACCAACATATTTACCCCACCAATAAATCTACCCCACCAATTTATTACCCCAATGCGCATCGCTGACTACCGTTTTCGTGGCGAACGCCTAAGGGGCCCGGCTGATGGCTACGTTATCCAGAAAATGCATACGTCGTACGCGTGTGCGTGCGGCGCCTGCAAACGGTCTATGTAGTACAAGAGACGGCCATGTCCGCACACCAAATCGGTCGTCAACCTCAGCAGCCGTCGAGCCTTCGAGTAGGTAATCGTACCTTTTGCACTTGTGCGCGAAGGAACCGTCTGTGAAAGGCAAGAGCAAAGGCCAGGGCTCAGCCTACTGGGTGGCCTACTGTGCGCTGAGAGACCTGGAATACCAGCCGTACGCAATTTCTGCGTACGCGTACGCAGCGCGGTTTCAGAAAGTGCGGACGGCGTACGCACATGCGTACGCGCAGTCGGGGTGGGTGGGCAGGGGGCTCCAAATCCCAGGTGCCAGAAAAAATCGCCAAGTACAACGCGCCCTGGGGTAATAATGTTGGTGGGGTAATAACCCACCAACTTTTTTCAGAGCCCCAAATCCACCAAATTAGTACCCCACCAACATATTTACCCCACCAATATACCGTATACGTAAATATTATGGAACGTAAATATTATGGAACGGGCCCATTTTTGGCCGGTCCGTTCCATAATATTTACGTTCCAAAATATTTACAGGGCCAGTTGGGGACTCGGTGGTGAGGACGGCTTGCGTCAGGAATCGCGCGAAAAGTGCACGAGTAGGTCCCGTCAGGGACTCTGTACGCCGTCCGATCACCTGGTCCAAGTCCCCGAGTCGCAGAAAGCCCTGTAAATATTATGGAACGAAAAAAATCTGGAACGCCAACCCACCAGCGTTCCATAATATTTACGTTCCATAATATTTACGTTCCAAAATATTTACGTATACGGTATTACCCCACCAACATAACTTGAGTGACGGTATATATACTTTGGTCTGTAAAGGGTTAAAGAAGACAGGGGCGCCCGGCCCGGTCGCAATGTGGCTGCTTGGTGGGGCTAGCGCAGCAGGTTCTACTTTTGCCTCTACCCCGCCCTCCCACCCAATTACAGCAGATGCCAGACACCAACCGAGACTGTGAGAAGCAAGTTGGGTGGCAGAACCGCAAAGTCTGCTGCTACACTTCCACACAAATTGTTCCGGGTCTTGGCGGTTTGCGCTTCGGACTGAGGGCGCCCTCCACCACCCCACCCCTACCCCGGTAATGCGAGAGGGTGGCGGGCACCGCAGGGCTGTTGACAACCCACTGAGAAGCAACCCAAAGGCAGCACGCCCTGTTCTAAAATTCAGGGCAGTGAGCCGAGTCCACCACATCCCGCAGGCTGAGCGATTCTAGCATCAGCTTTGGGTGGAAAGGTTGCTCGGAGGTGGGGCTCTGCAACTCTATCAATCTCGCCTGCAGGGGAGGCGTGCTCTGGAGCGAGACTGTCAGAGTCAGGATAGATTCGCCCAGCAGAGGGCAGTGGGCCCGCAGTGTCGCAGCTCAGCACGCCATCACCTCTTTATGACGATATGAACATTTTATAGCGGGCTCCCGTTGGCGAGTGGGCTGCTTTGTGCACTTACCACCTCCCCATTGCCCGGCGTAGAAGCCAGGCTTCACACATGCCAGTCTTCAGCCTCATGCAGCCTACAGAGATGCCGGCAGAGGAGAGGGGGGGGGGTGGTGGCCTTTCAGCCATCCTCCACACACAGCATCGCACAAAAGCAGGGCCTGCCCACCCCGCGTAGAGCCGCAAAAGCCGAATGCCTCTAGGTTCTTTATGTGGCATCCACAACCACAGCCCCGGCGTGCGCGACGCAAACCCAGGGGGAGAGAGCGGCCGGTCCAAAAGCCACCAGACGGCGTTGTGGCCCCAATGGCTCAAGACGCACCGCATCCTGCAACCCGCAGAAGTCAATCCCTTGATTCTTTGTTCCAGCGTTTTCTTCTCCTCCCCCCTCCTCCCCCACACACACCAACCCCCCTCACCCTCCCGGGCACCTATCCTGGGCTTTCTAGGGAGAGCACATTCTGCCTGCGTGCCACAGGGGTGGTGTCAGAGGGCTGCGGGTGCTGGGGGTACTGGGGGTGTTGCGGGTGTTGCGCGTGCTGCGCGTGCTGCGGCACCCCGGCGCCAGCCGGGGGCCCGGGCGCTGTGGACGGCGCAGGGGAGATGCCGGGCGCTGGGGGCTGGGAGGGCGGCAGGCTCTGCGCCAGGTAGGGCTTGCCGACCACGCTGATCATGGCTGCCTTCCAGAACTCAGCCTCGCGCTGGGATAGGTAGGCCACCTCGCCGCCAACACAGGCCACGGTGTGCGGCTGGAGCAGGAGCACGCCGTGGTGCGACTGCAAGGGAGGCCGCACCACCAGCTTGCAGCCCGGGCAGATGGCATCGAGGCTCGGGCATCGGGAAAGCTCGACGGCACGCAGGCGCTGCAGCCCATCGGTAACGACAAGGTTGAGGATCCGCTTCGGCCCGGTGCTCCAGCCGCGGCCTCCAGCCGCAACACCTTTTGCTGCATCCCGCAGGGGCAGGCTCGAATCTTGGTATTCTTCGACCTGGAGCAGGGCGACGGCACCCTCCGTACCGCTGAGGACTGCGGGCAGGCCGGACCCCTGCACGATGGCCCCACACGGGGCATCCGGTGCCATGTCTGCATACAGCAGCTTTCCGAGAACCGCATCGGGGTTCGGGTCAGCCAGCCCCTCCCAACATGAGGAGAGTGTGATGCCGAAGGGTACCGACAGCGCCCCAGACATGGCTGGCCTGTGCAGGGGGGGGGGGGGTTGATTGTCAAGAGTGGATGGAAAAGCAAGTGCAGATGAGGTGGAGTGGTGATAATGGCGGTGTGGTGGGGTGGGGGAGTCGGATTGAAGGGTCAAATCACGGGGTCCCGTGTTGTGGCGACACGGAATATGCCTCCAGGAGGGGGGGTGGGGGGCATTGGTGCAATGTGGCTGTGGCGTCCTGCCCTAGGCTCCCGTCAGGGGCAGAGAGGGGGCGGGGGTCGACGTTGCGTGGGGGGGAGGGGGGTTCGGATCCTGACTCACATGTCAGTGGCGGGCATTGGGTGAGCTGCATCCAGACACCACTAAGACACGGTGACGGGCTGGCTCCCGAGGATGGCAGGCTTGTTGAACCTTGGCGATCCAGGAGACCAAGCCGAAGCTTTCTAAAACTCCTGTTCATACCGAGTCATTTCCCAACATCACGCTGGTTCGCGGTGTTGGCACAAGCCGCCCTTAACCTTTAGGTACCTAGCGACACACATGTGTGTCGAAAAGTCAATTTTTTTTCGCACTGGGCAACCATATGCTTTCCACTACGAATTTTTGATCGATTTTTTTTATGGTGAACTCAGATGTCGCAGAACGTTGCAAAGAAGCAAGAGAACAATTACGATGCGGTCTCCCGACTACATTGGTTGCAAGGAAGAAAAATGCACTTTTTCGGAAAATCCCGAAAATCGCGTTTTTTTGGGTTTTGGGGATCTTTTTCTCCATTACCAGTAACAGGGACTGTACTCCACCTTTTTCCTCGATTTTTTTTAACTTCGTTCCCGTCCCCCCACGTTGTGCGCTACGTCGTTGTAGCGTTGGCTCACTCGTGTGCTTCTTTCCGGGGTCGGGTCAGGGATAGTGCCCTGTGTGGTGCCGTTTTTTCCCGCAGAGCGGGTGGGTTGCCGTGCGTCGACACGGAGACACCTCCCCATTAAAAGCCAAAGTTTTTGTGTTGAGACGTCTTCACCTGATATGGCAAAGGTCCTGTTCGTTGGTTTCCCCCTGGTCTGTCGCGCCCATCAGGGTGCGTGGACAGGGCCCGTACTTTGTTTTCATTCGTGTTCTGTGATTTGTGACCAACCCGCCCCTTGCCCCGCCCGGTTGAGGTCCCTACCCCTTCCCCCGTTTCGTCAGTAGCTCCATTTTTTTATTTTTTTTTTCGCGTATCCGTCAGGTGGACCACCGGGTGGGGAGAGATCCGGTGTGAGGCACTTGGGTCCGTCCAGGTGGGCAGGGGGAACCTGGGGGCGGGGGGCCTCAAAACCCGTCTACCAGTGCCGCTTCTAATCTCGTCGGTCTTGTCCCAACCACCACCAGCCAGCCCAGAACGCCCTGACGCTGCGACCTCGTCGATTTTTCCGTTTCGCCCATCCGCCCAACTCCGCCAACCCAACC